>ML790531.1:255730-293295 GCA_009831015.1 Picea engelmannii | reverse complement strand
TTATGAGATGCAAATACAAAGAAAGGGTCACTCACTATGGAGTTTCCATTGACATTGTGGAAAATATGAGTACTATAGGATCTTCTACTTCCTATTTTATGCTTCAATATCCTACTCCTAGATGCTCTACTCTAGTATGGAAGAATAAACAATACAATAAGAATGAAACCCTTTCCTATCCTAACAACACAATATTTAGCATGGCCTAATAGCCATCTAAGGTTAGGTTTAGGGTTTTTGCATGCCCCAACCCCCAATTATACTTAGGGTTTTGGACCCCTTTGAATCTTCTTGAGAGTCTATACATGACTAGCTCCACATGTGTAAGTAATGTGAGCTAATGTGGCATCCACTTGGTATCATGGTGGTCAATAGGATAGGTCAACTTGTGAGAGGCACAACTTCTGCATATGAACTCAAATTGAGGTGATCTTCATGTTGTTGGAAATATCTTGATGTATAGAATACATCTAGAGGTTGTTAAATTCGTACCAATTGTTTAAGGCCTCAAACAAGCTCTGAAAGGTTTTATACCCCAAATCACCATAGTGAGACCTACCCTGAAACTAGGTTGTATGAACCAATAGATCCAATATTTCCACCCATAAAGTATGAAAATAAATGACAAATTATATAATGATCCATTTCAAATCAGTTTCAAACTCTATAGGTTTCATCTTCTCCTAGAATTTCCCTTGTCTTGTAAGCTCGATCATTGCCACATGATGATATTTCCCCTTTGATAAATATATTTTTAGCATGTTCTCTTAGTGCAGCATGGATATTATTTTAGGAAATACCATCCTTCCTCCAACTAGAACTATTGACACAAATATCATGGCTACCCTGAATCTCCCAAACTTAAGTAAAGGACTTCTGGTTTGGGTGCATTCTACCTCAATTCATACTGGTTTGGGTGCATTCTACTTGAATTAGATTCTCTATCAATAACATTTTTTTTTTTTGTTAGCTAAATATCTCTGTCTTGCGGAATTGGCCTATGGTTGAGATGGCACGACCCAGGGGCATAGGGGCATCTAAGCCGTCAAAATCACCTAGAAATCGCACCTGGCCTGGACCGCACCAACCCTTAACATGGCTAGATTTGAGGTGTCCGCAAAAATTTCAAACCATTACTTCACTTACAAAATTCCTTAACAACGCACCTCACTGACTTCTCTATACCACATGGACTTCTATCAATAACATTTCATTAAACCTTCGTAAATAAATTTAAAATTTTAGCAAATAAATTTTTTTTATATCCATTTCAAAGTATCATGTAAAAGTTTATAAAAATACTCTACATGCATGACTTAATAATAGTTACTTGATTATCACACAAATATTATATTATAATATGATTAGATATTTCACAAATATTATATTATAATATGATTAGATATTTAGTTTTTATTGATATATATAAATGTTTTATGTTAATGTATATTTATTTTTTAAATATATTTATTTTTTCTTACTATGTCCCACACACCTACAATGTATATTGCCAATTTCCCATCATGATCCAATGTATGGCATTTTCCTATCAATCTTTGCAATCACATGACGATTACTTTTAAGGGAATGTATGGTACCTTTCCATCAATCTTTGTAATCACATGACGATTACTTTTAAGGGATTGCCACACCTTTCATGACGATTAGTTTAACATAGGGAAAGTGAAACGTACTCTTGGCTTGACAAATCCTAATAGGAGAGAATAAAAGGATATTTTGACCACCACTCATCTAAAATGGATGATCATAAACATAACGTTCAAACTATTGTTGTGGCCGTATTTTGTATCTACATAAAATGAATGTGAGAAAGATTCATTGTGTAAGGGAGATGTATATCCATTATGATCTTTCAAAACAAGATATTTGATTAGCTGAAGTGATAACTTTTTATCACCCAATGTGGTATGGTAAGATACTCTTTGAAATATTGAATTTATAAGATAAATAAAAAATGTTTTAGGAAATTTTCAAAGTAAAAAGATAGAAATGATGTGCTCATATATGTATGGATATGAATTTTAACAAGATGAAGCTGCATAGCAATTAGTCTCTGCGATGTAGTGATTACTGCAATGTAGTCATCATGTAAAGAAAAACAACTTAGAAGAACATGATGTAAATTTTAGTGGAATAGAATTATCTTATGTGTTAAAGGAAGACGTTTGATTTCTAAAAATTAGTTTAAAAAATATTACATTTTTCTTTTATTGTTTTTCTTTTGCTATTTTGACCGAGAGAACAGAGAAACATTAACCACGAACTGAATATTATAGTATGAGTGCAATTACAAAGTTCAATAATCGAGTACTGTGAAAATATTTCACACAGTTGAGTCTTACCCAAAATGTACTCAAATTATATTGTTCGGGAATTGAATATTATAGTATGAGTGCAATTACAAAGTTCAAAGAAACAGGTTAGAGTATTTCATACACTAGTGATCATGTGATTGGATTATGTATTTTTTGTTTAAGAAAAATTAGTGGACAAAATTGAAAAGACACTTTCCACATTTTTTCGTGACATTTTTAATAAATATATTTGATTAAATTAATGTTATTAAGAATTTGAACCAAACAACTATTATTGTTTCATGTGAATAGTTATGGAAATTAATTAATTTAAAATTGAGTGATTAATGCAGAGTCGGTTGGATGCAATACACTGTGACAAGAGAATAGCAAGGCCACAAGGCCACAAGTTGGTGAATGCGTTACTTGACAGTCCAGTCCATGTTTGGGGACAACCTCCACAAATAACATAAAGAAATAAACTAATTGCAAACACCCACCACGTTAAATCCAATGTCATCGCTGCTCCTTTAAGTCCCATATCCAATTTAATGATAAAGATCCAGCTTAGAACACTTTGAAGCATCAAAATGATTCCAGCGAACCAAGTGATGACCGTAGATATCTCTGAACCGGAATCAAAAGTAAACATTAGAATTAACCAGATGGTAACTGTTCTTGATCTTGTCAAATATTTTTCAGGGAATTCGTAAGGTGAGGACTAGCTTGTATTATATTGTTCAAGGGCTGGAGGTGCTTTGTTTGTAGAACTTAATGAATGCAATAGAAATTCATGGTTTGTTGTTCAGTAACTCTATTAATTGGAATTGGTAAGAAATTGCAGTTTGGTTGAATCACGGTTCTATTATTTGGAATTGGTCAGAAATAAAAATTCATGGTTTGTTCTCCACTAACTATATTATTCTCGATATAAATCAAATTAGTATTCAAAGACCGATTTGGATTCAACCTCTTGAATATGAGGAGGTGACTTTCAAATATAAATCTTGTTTTAAAATTCATTATATTGCAACACTCTATCTTGAACAAAGTCAAGCACACTATAATATTGAAAGGTTTTACAAGAAGTCCACATGGTGGGTGGGAGCAACAAAACATCATCACCTTATTAGCAAAGAACCATTAGAAGTGAAATCTTTGTATCCAAATCACCCTTGATACACTAAGGAAAATTCAAAGAGCATGGTGACACTCAAAAACACTAACAATAGCAAAATCTAGAGCTGGAAAAGAAAAGAAGCATGTCCCCAAGCCACCCAAACCACCTCTGCCAAAAACGTGGTCACCGAATTGAAAGTAGGGAAAACTCCATGAAGGATCACCACACCTTAAAATCTAATCATTGGAAACATAAGTAGATCCCTCGACCTAAAGTTCAAGGGAAGTTGCAACCCCTAGCATAAAGGAGAAACACACAAGATAGAAGGAGGAATGCACTTCTCCCATTACTCTTGCCTAGAATTTGGGTCGTAACCACAAAGGAGTAAGAAGAGGCCAAGAGACTTCTAGCCATCACTTAAGACCTTCAATAGACTGAAACTGAAAATGATTCGGGAGGAGAAGACGAGTTGCAAGAACCAACAACCTCCTTCCAAGATTAATTAGGAAACTAGTAAGAAATTTTCAAGAATAAGAAGAATAAGCCACCCTTGAGGACAACAACTTACATAACTCAAGATCACCATCAAAACCTATTTTAATATGTATTGTTTATTTATTTAGCTAATTAGAAAATAAACCAATTTTATTGAATATTATTTAATATATTTTGTTTTTTAAATTAATTAATTAATTATACCTTGTTAAAGTTAAAATTTATTAGATCAGTGTGACATCAACATTAAATAATCAATATTAAGTTTAAAGTTTATGTGGAAACACTAAAGGAGAAAAAGCCAAAGAAGATTTGATGTTATAAAACAAAAAGCAATTTCATTTCACATGTTCGCATTAAAATTTAAAAATTTTCAATATAATGTTGAACATTATTTAGTATATTAAAATTTTCAATATAATGTATATTGTATATTATTTAGTATATTAAAATTTTCAATATAATGTATATTGTATATTATTTAGTATATTAAAATTTTCAATATAATGTTGAATATTATTTAGTATATTTTATTTTTTAATATAATTAATTAATTATTGTCACTGATTAGTTGGTAATAGGATGCATTGTTAAGACACTTAAGTTTTGTGATGTTGTTAGTTCTAATTTTTTATATGTGTATTGGGAACTCACTTTTCTACCAATACAAAAAAAATTAATAATTAAAAAAAATTAATAATAATAATAATAATAATTATTATTATTATTATTATTATTATTATTATTATTATTATTATTTATTAAATTGGTATATAAGATTTTTTTAGTTCAATTATTTTGATTGATAAAATCTATAGAAATATAATAATAATAATAATAATCTATTTTTAAGGTTTACAAAGGTATACATACCCTACTCCCTTTTGGATTTGAACTTGTGATCTTTTAAGAGGAAACACATGTTCTTAACCATTAGGCCCACTCAAGTTATATATATACACTAATTCTTCTCGGTTTGAAAAAATAATAATAAAATAATAATTAATTATTCATTAAAAAATAAATATATTATATAATATAATACAAGACGTTTTCTTATTAATATATAAAAAGTTATAAATCTTAGTTTTATTATATAAACTTTGCATTTATGTTAGAGAAGAGTCAAAATTTTACCTAAATTCAACATGAAAATATGAATTTATAAAATAACTTTAAATTATATTTAGTGTCATAAAAAAATTGATAACAATAAAAATAAAATAAAATGAGAAATGAATTTCAAAACGTTGAATTCAAATTGGAATGCATGGATGAGATCAAAAGAAAATGATGTATATGTGAAAATAAATTAAACTTATGGAGAATAATTTTCAAATTGGAATTCATGAATGATATCGAAAAGAAAATGATATATTGATATAGAAAAATAAATAAAATGGAGAATAATTTAGAGAGAATCAATAACATGTAGTATATATATTAGGGCATTGACATTGTCATATTTAGGCAGGTTTAAGGAAACCATGGTAATTCTAAAATAGGTTTAAGAAAACCATGGTAATTTTAAAGGTCAAAATATTTTCTAGAAAGTGGACAAAGATAAAGGTTACAATTTCAAAGTGATGAGAGGAGAGAGGACCATGAGCTAAATGTGTAGAGTAACAAATACTCTATCTTCAAATAAATTCATTTTATCCTTTATTTCAAATGGGTTTATGAAATTTAATAGATTCAAGATTATTTAAATTTTTATAATTTGAATTAAAATATTTAATTAATTTATATATATTGTATTATTTTAGTGAAAGGAAATTAGAAATATTTCATATAATATTTAACAAAGAAATTTGAAATTTGATTCTATGTGTTTGATATGTGTTTGATAAATGGTTGATTTTGTATTCAATTTTATGTTTAATCTGCTAAATTGATGTTTATTAGGTTAGATTAACAATTGTATTGTGATTTTCTTAACATTTTGTTCAGTATTAACTTACACAATTGATTGATAGGTTGTTTTGGCATCCCTATAAATCAAAACTCCAACTCTAGATTAGTGATTCCACGAGGAGTCACTAATGAAATTTAACAGATTCAAGATTATTTAATTTTTTATAATTTGAATTAAAATATTTAATTAATTTATATATATTGTATTATTTTAGTGAAAGGAAATTAGAAATATTTTATATAATATTTAACAAAGAAATTTGAAATTTGATTCTATGTGTTTGATAAATGGTTGATTTTGTATTCAATTTTATGTTTAATCTGCTAAATACTCCACGAGGAAGTTTGATCTAAATTATCACTTATGATTGCTTTTCTACTTAGTTTCTTACTTTTGGTTGATTGCAAGTTTAGTTTAGAATCAGATTGGTTTGTTTCCATCTATAATAAGGTGCTAGTTCATGTAGAATTTCAATTTTTTTTTGTCATCTACGTGTTTCACATGCATTTTGGCCTCATTGATGCATGGTTCACATAATATTTTCTTTGATATTTGCATGGCTGCACAAGTTTTCCCTTGCAAAACTTGTTCATCATCTTTGCATAGCCAATACACAACCTCATTGTGCCATTGCACAAGTATTTTTTTTTTCTGATACCCACATGATTATCAAAAATTGCACCACTATCATAGTTAGTACTTCCATGACCTTGTATGAATTTTATTGTTTAGTAGTGTGTGGGTTCTTTCTAGAACTTAGTAGGCTAAATTAATTTTTCAGAAATGATCGATTGACCTAACATTTTTGTTTATGTTTGTTTAACACATAAAAAAATTCAAGGAACATTATAGGTAATGAACACAAAACTCAACTTTTAATACTTATCACTTATGTTGTTCCTTTAGTTATTTATGCACTTACACTTTCAACATTGTTTTAACACTCGTTATTTATTTTAGTAAACACACTCACACACAACAAATGACCTAAAAATTATTGTTGTTCCTAAAAAACTTAAGGAATTTAGCTACCTAAAAAATGACCTATTTTCATGTACTTAGTGTTTTGGTTATTTCCTTTCCGATAATTGTGTTTCAATGTATTTCATTTATAGTGTTTACTACAACATTTGTCATTTCTACTATCATTCACTTTTACACACAAATGAAGGACCTAAAGACTCTTGTTTTGAAGTACGTTTTTCACCTTGTGCTCACAAATGATCTTGGTTTAGAAACAAATAGAAGTTTAAAATACCTCCTTCACACACCATAATCAAACAAACATTGTTTCATGATTCCAAGTTTATCCCTCTAACAATTAAATAACTTAAATTATCTAACTACTTTAATTCCTCTATCAATATCACAAAATAATTTATATTCTAAGTTGTGATTATGGGGATAGGTATCCAAATAACAAGGAAAATTTTAGGGGCTAAATTTTTACCATGGGATAATTTTCCATGTTTATTTTCCAAAAAACGATATGCCAATTTCCATTTTTTGTAAAATTATTTGCCCAAATTTTATAGGATAAAAGCATTTTACTCTAAAAATTGCCAAAAGTTTCTAGAAACTGTATAAAATCATTAAGAATTTGATAATTTTTACAAAAGTATTGCCACATGTTTTATGGTTATCATTTAGAGAATTAGTAATATTCAAATGTTTCTTTACTTTAAGATAATTATGGATCCTTAAAATTTTACTTTCCAAATAACTCCCTATAGTTATTTCTCATACGAAACATAGTTTTTTTCTTGGGGAGTTTAAAATCCTTTCTAAAAAAATGTACCAAAATCCAATACAAGGGACAATCTCTCATTTGAGTGTCAATGTTAAGGTTAGGCTCTGTAATTTGATAGAGTCATGACCTAGCTATTTTAAGATACATTTTAACCCCTTGACTATTAGAGATTAATACACCCTTGTCGATAATCTATTAAAAGCTATCTTAGTAGAAAAAACTAGGTTTTCATTGGGTGGATTTTATGGGATTACAAAAGCACGTGAGACATAGAGTTATTGTCATCTTGTACTTACCTCAAGAGAACTTCACTATAATTTTTTCTTCCATACCTTCACCTTTTGTCTTCTATGGTTTCATCTCCATCCATCAAGAGCAATTGGAAGGCTTTTTTATGATTTGAGTGTAAGATTGGTAGAGTCACAGGAATGCACTTTTACTTTACAAAACATCGTGCAAAACCGTTACATCAAAGATTTACATATATATGATTTATTAAAACACATTTATAAAACATAGTTGCAACACATGCACACTAGTTCCATTAGCACATTAGCTTTGAATACTCAATTTTCCATATAGAACTATCCCTTTTACTTATTTGATTATATCTTAGAGAAATTCAAAACGATTGGGATCTATAGTGAAACACTAGTCACCTAGGAATTCACATAGGCGATGTGACCTTCCTCCTTTGGTAGGAGGAACCCCTTATTTTTTCATATCATTGACAAAGTATGTCAAACTCGTCATCGTCAATATCATCCTATGCCAATTTTCCTTCATCTAGGAATTTTCAAATAATAACTTCATTAATAACTTCATCTAGGAATCCTTCAAATATTAGAAATCTGTCAAGCCTCTTGGCTATTCTATCTACCCTTGTTCTCTTGTTTCTCCAAGTTGGAGTTAGTTTTGTTGGTTTGATATGTATGCCCCCAACTTCCAACTTTCTTATAAAATTACCTAAGAGAAAATTAATGTGCGCAACAGGTCCCCAAATTTCTAAACCTCCTAATGTAAATTTTAGGTCTCCCCCTATCACCATAAGCCTGCTCTAGGTACACTTCATATCAAAAAAATTGTCCCATAATTCCACTCTATCTGAGTAAGGGCCATAAACATTTAGGATAGGGGTTTAATTCCCCATAGCCAATGAAAATAACTATATCCCTAGCCCTATTGGAAAGGCCTAGGAATTAGATAGGGTAAACAAGCATCTCTGCCATCTTGTAGTATTCCCACCAAATATCCCAATAACATCAATGTAATTGAACTCCCACCCAATCAAAAAATTTGAGAATAACCTTTTCCACAACTTCCATTGTTTTTTGAAGGAGGACAATAGAGGGTTTTAATGTCTCTATAACCCTCTTGATGGCCAATTTCTTTGGGGGATTGGCCAACCCTCTGCATTTGAGGGTCAAGAAGATCATTTAATCCCCTCACTAGGGGAAAATGATCTAAGATCCCTAGTTAGATATAGTTGTTTCCCACATCTAACCTCTAAAGATGCTTGTTTTTATGCCATGAGAATATAATAATTTATTTCTATTTGGTTTGGCTTCTAGTTTTTCTCATCAAGGAACCCTAATCCCCCTACAACTTCCCTAAGGGATTTATTTGTCTTCTATCATCACCAAACACTTTGCGTCATCTTAGCCCCTGTCCTTATCACTCTATTCTAAATACTTCAAACCAACTACCTATGGAATATCTAACTAGTACCTACAAAGCCTAATCCTCCCACACTATTTCATTAAAGAACATTCCTGTAGCTTCAAAAAATTATTTTTATCCAGGAAATACATATTAAATAGAAAAACATAAAGTTGGGGATGATGTTAACGTCGAAACTGAAAATAAAGATCCATGACTCTAGCTTCAAAATGCACAGGCCTTCCCAAGGAAAAGATTAGGTGGTCGCTAGC
Source organism: Picea engelmannii (assembly GCA_009831015.1). NCBI lineage: Eukaryota > Viridiplantae > Streptophyta > Pinopsida > Pinales > Pinaceae > Picea > Picea engelmannii. Next base: position 283,769 of record ML790531.1, on the reverse strand, counting down.
ACTTTAATGTAGCATCAGAGATCACAATCTCATAAATACAGTGGCTTAGATGTTATGAGAGTCATTTTTAAAAATCTATTTTTAAAAAATTAAATTCTACCTATTTGAAGAACAAAGTTCAACTTGAAGAGCGTGAAAATAACAATCTAAAAATCCTTTGCAAAGCTCATCCCACAAGAATTATCCCTTGCAAATTGCCCCACACTCGCATACCTACCATAGTCCTCTGGTATAAAAATTCTCTAGCTCAACAAGAAGGAGGAGACAAGGGATGGTCTTCATTTTGTTTGCAAAATTGCAAAAAGAGCCACAAGAACTAAGATCTCTAATATTAGCATCTCCTCTCGTGGCTACGACAACCCTCATCGTGTGCCCCTCTTATGAAAGAGTTGCATCAACACCATCTAAAAACTTTAAAACCTTGTTGGTCAAAGATTTGATTAATGTGGAGACACCTTATACCAATTTACCAACCAATTCTAATAACTCCATTCAAACTCTTGATAATTTATTAAAAAATAATATTTAAACAAATTTTATTTATAAATTAATTTAAATATTAAATTAAAAAATCACAATGTTTTCTTAACCCATTCTCAAACTTTTTTTTGTTTTGTAAATGAGTGTGATAATCTATATTACTAAAGAAAATTATAATACAAAAAAGATACAGGGACTCCCAAGATCTGCCAAAATGAAAACCAGATCTGGGGTCCTAAGGGAGCAATGACTAATATAGCAGGGGAGGCCTGGGCTGCCACCATGGGAAACCGACCCAAACCTCCGCAATCCAGTTTGAAAAATGATAGCATAACGAAAACAGAGAAAGCATAAGCATAGTGGGGTTCTCTCCTACATTGAGAAACTTGACCAGGGTTGGTCCTGCGCTAGTCCAAGTTGATGGGGTGCTCTTCATCTCCATCCTTCCTTGCCTCATTCTCCTCCCTCTGCTCCACCAGGTGTATCTTTCTAATGCACGTTGGGGTTCCATTTATGTTGGCTAGAGTAATGTCTATATGGTGGACATACCGTAGATAAAGATGGAATTTCCATGTCAGTCGCTCCATTTTTTCCTGCTGGCTTCGCTGGTCCTTCGCAATTCTTTTTGCACTCGCCTTTAGGTTGTTGAGGCGGTTTAGAATACCTGTGAGCACCTTCTTCTGGTCTCTGGTTTCTGTCTTGTTGGTCTCCTTCTGGTCCGCACACATCGTACCTATCAGTATTTTTTTTCTCCAGCCTTCCTCCACCATCTTGTGGTAGAGGGTTGTTCTAGGCTGTGTGGCTCCTGGGTCCCTTATCCCCCCCGCTTCCTGAGTTAGTTTTGTTCAGGATTTTCCCCTGCGAGTGTTGTTGATTTCTCTCTCCCATCTTTTGATGATCGCCTTTCCCTTTGTATCGACCTGCGTGAGGAAGGTACTCTTTGCTTCCCTGGTCGCTTTTTCGATTATTTTCATCCTCCAGGCGTTTGGTGGAGGTTCTATCCCCTGGGGGCCTCTCTTTGCTGCTGGTTTTCTTCATGCGTACCATCTTCTCTTGCATATGGTATTTTTTACGTTGGGTTCTTCTCCTGTTCCGCTTCACCCCTTTCTGGTGTGTAAGGTGGCCCCTATAATTTCTTTGCTCCGGTCTATTGCTCTTTTTGTTATACATTCTTTTATGGATCCAACCCGGTTGTTGTCCCATCCTTACAATCATGGCCTACTCATCAAGGTGGCCCTTCCAGTCCGTATCCTCTGTTCCAAAGCATGTGCACTTGATGGCCTTGTCGTCATCCCTGCGCCAATGTTTTGTACGCTAGTCATTTCCCCGCCCCGTAACAGTACTTGGGTGAGGTGTACCCAGAATTGACCCTAGTGAACCTTTTCGTCCTTCGTCCTTCGCTGCCTACTAGTTATCTGTTCTGCTTTCCCACGGGTTACCCCTGTTCTTATTTCTATTTACAAAACCGTGGTGTCGTGCCTTCGCCTGATGTGTGATCTGTACCTGCATTTGTAACCTTGTTTGATTGGTGGGCTATCGGATTCTGCCTGGAACCTACATGCCCATCAATTCCTTTTGTGCCTCCATTCTTGAAGTGATATTTCGTACTACTACTGTTGTCATAGTATTTTTCCGCAAGTTGGGTGCAATCTGTTCAGAATTGACCCTGGAGGATGTTGCTCCAGATTGTGTCCAGTTTTGGACCTTCGTTATCCACCCCCTCATTCGCTATTCTGGCCGCTAGTCCAGAATAGCGAATAATACATTGTTGAAAATCCTTTATTCTCAGTATTTTTTAAACCGAAAACAATAATTGATAAAGATTACTTTCCAAATCGATTTCTTTGAAACTAACCATGACTCTTGATGTGACAGATAGTTTGACGATAGGCCACAAGTCAATGAATGCATTACTTGACAGCCCAGTCCATGTTTGGGGCCAACCTCCACAAATAACATAAAGAAATAAACTAATTGCAAACACCCACCACGTTAAATCCAATGTCATCGTTGCTCCTTTAAGTCCCATATCTAATTTAATGATAAAGATCCAGCTTAGAACAATTTGAAGCATCAAAATGATTCCAGCGAACCAAGCGATGACCGTAGATATCTCTGAACCGGAATCAAAAGTAAACATTAGAATTAACCAGATGGTAATTGTTCCTGATATTGTCAAATATTTTTCAGGGAATTCGTAAGATGAGGACTATCTTGTATTATATTGTTGGTCGGAGGTACTTTGTTTGTAGAACTTAATGAATGGAATAGAAATTCATGGTTTGTTGTTCAGTGACTCTATTAATTGGAATTGGTAAGAAATTGTAGTTTGGTTGAATCACGGTTCTATTATTTGGAATTGGCCAGAAATAAAAATTCATGGTTTGTTCTCCACTAACTATATTATTCTTGATATAAATCAAATTAGTATTCAAAGACCGATTTGGATTCAACCTCTTGAATATGAGGAGGTGACTTTCAAATATAAATCTTGTTTTAAAATTCATCATATTGCAACACTCTATCCTGAACAAAGTCAAGCACACTATAATATTGAAAGGTTCTACAAGAAGTCCACATGGTGGGTGAGAGCAACAAAACATTATCACCTTATTAGCAAAGAACCATTAGAAGTGAAATCTTCGTATCCAAATCCACCCTTGATACACTAAGGAAAATTCAAAGAGCATGGTGACACTCAAAAACACTAACAATAGTGAAATCTAGAGCTGGAAAAGAAAAGAAGCATGTCCCCAAGCCACCCAAACCACCTCTGCCAAAAACGTGGTCATCGAATTGAAAGAAGTAGGGAAAACTCCATGAAGGATCACCACACCTTAAAATCTAATCATTTGAAACATAAGTAGATCCCTCGGCCTAAAGTTCAAGGGAAGTTGAAACCCCTAGCATAAAGGAGAAACACACAAGAGAGAAGGAGGAATGCACTTCTCCCATTACTCTTGCCTAGAATTTGGGTCGTAACCACAAAGGAGTAGGAAGAGGCCAAGAGACTTCTAGCCATCACTCAAGACCTTCAATAGGCTGAAACTGAAAATGATTCGGGAGGAGAAGGCGAGTTGCAAGAACCAACAACCTCCTTCCAAGATCAATTGGGGAACTAGTAAGAATGTTTCAAGAATAAAAAGAATAAGCCACCCTTGAGGACAACAACTTACATAACTCAAGATCACCATCAAAACCTATTTTAATATATATTGTTTGTTTATTTTGTTATATACTCAACTTATCAAAATTTACACATGAAACTATGGGAATGGAAGAAATTTAAGCATAAAAATAAGCAAAACTACTAGGAAACCCTTTACCTCTAAAAAGATGGGGAAGTTACTCAAGTCGTTACATTATCTTACACTCTATCTACTTCTTCTACAAATGATTAAATTCATCGATTTTTTACTCAATATATAACTATTTAGATTATATAAAAAAAATTAACACCCTGTTATTAATTAACATTAAATAACAACAAATATGTTACTAGATATACATGTGTTCTAGAAATTGGATGTAAACAAGGGGAGAATTTTAGACTTAATTTTCTTCTTCTTTAGACTCTAAAAGCAATGTTAAATTCGATGTCATTTTATCCTAAAATTTTTTTCATAATCTTTCACATAATAGTAATTTTTAAAAGTTATTTTCCTTTCAAAAATTAATGTAAATTTGACTACAATTAAAAATAGAATATTGAAATCCTTAATCATCATTTAAATTTTATCAAAATAATAAAAATAAAAGAACTCAATTTTCAATTCATTTGAATTCAATTTCAGTAACAATTTTGTATTAATACTCTAAAATATTTTAATAAAATATTAAAATCTATAATTATCATTTAAATTAAATTTCATAAAAATAATAAAAATAGAAGAATTTTAATTTTAATTCAATTTAAATGACAATTTCATATTATAACTCTAAAATATTCTAATAATACATTATATATATATATATATATTTTAACTCATTATCCTTAACAACTAGGAAAAACCGCAATATCAGCACCCTTTACATCAACATTAAATAGTTACTATTAAGTTTAAACTTCATTAGATCGCTGTGACATCAACATTAAATAATTAATATTAAGTTTAAAGTTTATGTGCAAAAACTAAAGGAGAAAAAGCCAAACTGGATTTGATGTTATAAAACAAAAAGCGATTTCATTTCACATGTTGGCAATACAATTTAGCATTAAAATGTAGCTAATCACATTTCACATGTTGGCATTAAAATTTAGCTAATTAGAAAATAAACAAATTTTATTGAATATTATTTAATATATTTTGTTTTTAAAATTAATTAATTAATTATATTTTGTTAAAGTTAAAATTTATTAAATCAGTGTGACATCACCATTAAATAATCGATATTAAGTTTAAAGTTTATGTGGAAAAACTAAAGGAGAAAAAGCCAAAGAAGATTCGATGTTATAAAACAAAAAGCAATTTCATTTCACATGTTCGCATTAAAATTTAAAAATTTTCAATATAATGTTGAATATTATTTAGTATATTAAAATTTTCAATATAATGTTGAATATTATTTAGTATATTAAAATTTTCAATATATAATGTTGAATATTATTTAGTATATTAAAATTTTCAATATAATGTTAAATATTATTTAGTATATTAAAATTTTTAATATAATGTTGAATATTATTTAGTATATTTTGTTTTTTAATATAATTAATTAATTAGTGTCAATGATTAGTTGGTAATAGGATGTATTGTTAATGAAACTTGATTTTATGTGTTTGATAAATGGTTGATTTTGTATTCAATTTTATGTTTAATCTATTAAATTGATGTTTATTAGGTTAGATTAACAATTGTATTGTGATTTTCTTAACATTTTGTTTAGTATTAACTTACACAATTGATTGATAGGTTGTTTTGGTATCTCTGTAAATTAAAACTCTAACTCTAGATTAGTGACTCCACGAGGAAGTTTGATCTAAATTATCACTTCTGATTGCTTTTCTACTTAGTTTCTTACTTTTGGTTGACTGCAAGTTTAGTTTAGAATCAGATTGATTTGTTTCCATCTATAAAAAGTTGCTAGTTCATGTAGAATTTCATTTTTTTGTCATCTACGTGTTTCACTTGCATTTTGGCCTCATTGATGCATGGTTCACATAATATTTTCTTTGATATTTGAATGGCTTGCACAAGTTTTCCCTTGCAAAACTTGTTCATCATCTTTGCATAGCCAATACACAACCTCATTGTGCCATTGCACAAGTATTTTTTTCTGATACCCACATGATTATCAAAAGTTGCACCACTATCATAGTTAGTACTTGCATGACCTTGCATGAATTCTATTGTTTAGTAGTGTGTGGCTTCTTTCTAGAACTTGGTAGGCTAAATTTAATTTTTCAGAAATTATTGATTGACCTAACATTTTTGTTTTTGTTTGTTTAACACAAAAAATTCAAGGAACATTATAGGTAATGAACACAAAACTCAACTTTTAATACTTATCACTTATGTTGTTCCTCTAGTTATTTATGCACTTACACTTTCAACATTGTTTTAACACTCATTATTTATTTTAGTAAACACACTCACACACAACAAAGGACCTAAAAATTATTTCAATTGAAGTATGTTCTTCGCCTTGTGCTCACAAACGATCTTGGTGGATAAAAATTATTGAAGGTCTAAAATACCTCCTTCGGCATGTTTGAATCCAATTTATTGTTTATTACTTTAGGTTGTTGCTAAAAACTTAAGGAATTTAGCTACCTAAAAAATAACCTATTTTCATGTACTTAGTGTTTTTGGTTATTTCCTTTCCTATAATTGTGTTTCAATGTATTTCATTTATAGCCTTTACTACAACATTTGTCATTTCTACTATCATTCACTTTTACACACAAAAGAAGGACCTAAAGACTCTTGTTTTGAAGTATGTTTTTCACCTTGTGCTCACAAATGATCTTGGTTTAGAAACGAATAGAAGTTTAAAATACCTCCTTCACACACCATAATCAAACAAGCATTGTTTCATGATTCCAAGTTTATCCCTCTAACAAAAAAATAACTTAAATTATCTAACTACTTTAATTCCTCTATCAATATCACAAAATAATTTATATTCTAAGTTGTGATTATGGGGATAGGCATCCAAATAACAAGGAAAATGTTGGGGGCTTAATTTTTCCCATGGGATAATTTTCCATGTTTTTTTTCCAAAAAAAGATATGCCAATTTCCATTTTTTGTAAAATTATTTGCCCAAATTTTATAGGATAAAAGCATTTTACTCTAAAAATCGCCAAAAGTTTCTAGAAACTATATAAAATCATTAAGAATTTGATTATTTTTACAAAGTATTGCCACATGTTTTATGGTTGTCATTTAGAGAATTAGTAATATTCAAATGTTTCTTTACTTTAAGATAATTATGGATCCTTAAAATTTTCCTTTCCAAATAACTCCTTGTAGTTATTTCTCATACGAAACATAGTTTTTTCTTGGGGAGCTTAAAATCCTTTCTAAAAAAATGTACCAAAATCCAATACAAGGGACAATCTCTCATTTGAGTGTCAATGTTAAGGTTAGGCTCTGTAATTTGATAGAGTCATGACCTAGTTATTTTAAGATACATTTTAACCCCTTGACTATTAGAGATTAATACACCCTTGTCGATAATATGTTAAAAGCTATCTTAGTAGAAAAAACTAGGTTTTCATTGGGTGGATTTTATGGGATTACAAAAGCATGTGAGACATAGAGTTATTGTCATCTTGTACTTACCTCAAGAGCACTTCACTATAATTTTTTCTTCCATACTTTCACTTTTTGTCTTCTATGGTTTCATCTCCATCCATCAAGAGCAATTGGAAGGCTTTTTTACAATTTGAGTGTAAGATTGGTAGAGTCACATGAATGCACTTTTACTTTACAAAACATCTTGCAAAACCCTTACATCAAAGATTTACATATATATGATTTATTAAAACACATTTATAAAACATAGTTGCAACACATGCACACTAGTTCCATTAGCACATTAGCTTTGAATACTCAATTTTCCATATAGAGTTATCCCTTTTACTTATTTGATTATATCTTAGAGAAATTCAAAACAGTTGGGATCTATAGCGAAACACTAGTCACCTAGGAATTCACATAGGCGATGTGACCTTCCTCCTTTGGTAGGAGGAATCCCTTATTTTTTCATATCATTGACAAAGTATGTCAAACTCGTCATCGCCAATATCATCCTATGCCAATTTTCCTTCATCTAGGAATCTTTCAAATAATAACTTCTTCTAGGAATCCTTCAAATATTAGAAATTGGTCAAGCCTCTTGGCTATTTTATCTACCCTTGTTCTCTTGTTTCTCCAAGTTGGAGTTAATTTTGTTGGTTTGATATGTTTGCCCCCAGCTTCCAACTTTCTTATAAAATTACCTAAGAGAAAATTAATGTGGGCAGCAGGTCCCCAAATTTTTGAACCTCCTAATGTAAATTTTAGGTCTCCCCCTATCACCATAAGCCTACTCTAGATACACTTCATATCAAAAAAATTGTCCCAGAATTCCACTCTATCTGAGTAAGGGCCATAAACATTTAGGATAGGGGTTTAATTCCCCATATCCAATGAAAATAACTATATCCCTAGCCCTATTGGAAAGGCCTAGGAATTAGATAGGGTAAACAAGCATCTCTGCCATCTTGTAGTATTCCCACCAAATCTCCCAATAACAACAATGTAATTGAACTCCCACCCAATCAAAAAAAATGAGAATAACCTTTTCCACAACTTCCATTGTTTCTTGAAGGAGGATAATAGAGGGTTTTAATGTCTCTATAACCCTCTTGATGGCCAATTTCTTTGGGGGATTGGCCAACCCTCTGCATTTGAGGGTCAAGAAGATCATTTAATCCCCTCACTAGGGGAAAATGCTCTAAGATCCCTAGTTAGATATAGTTGTTTCCCACATATAACCTCTAAAGATGCTTGTTTTTATGCCATGGGAATATAATAATTTATTTCTATTTGGTTTGGCTTTTAGTTTTTCTCATCAAGGAACCCTAATCCCCCTACCACTTCCCTAAGGGATTTATTTGTCTTCTATCATCACCAAACACTTTGTGCCATATTAGCCCTTGTCCTTATCACTCTATTCTAAAGACTTCAAACCAACTACCTATGGAATATCTAACTAGTACCTACAAAGCCTAATCCTCCCACACTATTTCATTAAACAACCATTCCTATAGCTTCAAAAAATTATTTTTATCCAGGAAATACATATTAAATAGCAAAACATAAAGATGGGGATGATGTTAGCGTCGAAACTGAAAATAAAGATCCATGACTCTGGCTTCAAAATGCACAAGCCTTCCCAAGGAAAAGATTAGGTGATCGCTAGCACTTTAATGTAGCATCAGAGATCACGATCTCATAAATACAATGGCTTAGAAGTTATGAGAGTCATTTTTAAAAAGCTCTTTTTAAAAAATTAAATTCTACCTATTTGAAGAACAAAGTTCAAACTTGAAGAGCGTGAAAATAACGATCTAAAAATCCTTTGCAAAGCTCATCCCACAAGCATTATCCCTTGCAAATTGCCCCACACTCGCATACCTACCATAGTCCTTTGGTATAAAAATTCTCTAGCTCAACAAGAAGGAGGAGACAAGGGATGGTCTTCATTTCGATTGAAAAATTGCAAAAAGAGCTACAAGAACTAAGATCTCTAATATTAGAATCTCCTCTCGTGGCTACAACAACCCTCATCGTGTGCCCCTCTTATGAAAGAGTTGCATCAACACCATCTAAAAACTTTAAAACCTTGTTGGTCAAAGATTTTATTAACGTGGAGACACCTTATACCAATTTACCAACCAATTCTAATAACTCCATTCAAACTCTTGATAATTTATTAAAAAATAATATTTAAACAAATTTTATTTATAAATTAATTTAAATATTAAATTAAAAAATCACATTGTTTTCTTAACCCACTCTCAATTTTTTTATTTTTTTTTTGTAAATGAGTGTGAGAATCTATATTACTAAAGAAAATTATAATACAAAAACGATAAAGGGACTCCCAAGATCTGCCAAAACGGAAACCAGATCTGGGGTCCCAGGGGAGCAATGTCTAATATAGCAGGGGAGGCCTGGGCTGCCACCATGGGAAACCGACCCAGACCTCCGCAATCCAATTTGAAAAATGACAGCATAACGAAAATAGAGAAAGCATAAGCATAGTGGGGTTTTCTCCTACACTGAGAAACTTGACCAGGGTTGGTCCTGCGCTAGTCCAAGTTGATGGGGTGCTCTTCATCTCCATCCTTCCTTGTATCATTCTCCTCCCTCTGCTCCACCAGGTGTATCTTTATGATGCACGTTGGGGTTCCATTTCTGTCGGTTGGAGTAATGTTTATATGGTGGACATAGCGTAGATAAAGATGGATTTTCCATGTCGGTCGCTCCATTTTTTCCTGCTGGCTTCGCTGGTCCTTCGCAAGTCTTTTTGAACTCGCCTTCAGGTTGCTGAGGCGGTTCAGAATACCTGTGAGCACCTTCTTCTGGTCTCTGGTTTCTGTCTTGTTGGTCTCCTTCTGGTCCTCACACATCTTACCTATCAGCATTTTTTTTCTCCAGGCTTCCTCCACCATCCTATGGTAGAGGTTTGTTCTGGGCTGTGTGGCTCCTGGGTTCCTTATCCCCCCCTCTTCCTGAGTTAGTTTTGTCCAGGCTTTTCCCCTGCGAATGTTGTTGATTTCTCTCTCCCATCTTTTGATGATCGCCTTTCCCTTTGTATCGACCTGCATGAGGAAGGTACTCTTTGCTTCCCTGGCCACTTGTTCAATTCTTGCCATCCTCCAGGCGTTTGGCAGAGGTTCTATCCCCTGGGGACCTCTCTTGCTGCTGGTTTTCTTCATGCGTACCATCTTCGCTTGCATATGGTATTTTTTACGTTGGGTTCTTCTCCTGTTCCGCTTTACCCCTTTATGGTGTGTAAGGTGGCCCCTGTAATTTCTTTGCTCCGGTCCGTTGCTCTTTTTGTTATACCTTCTTTTATGGTCTCGTCCTTGCAATCATGGCCTACTCATCAGGGTGGCCCTTCCAGTATGTATCCTATGTTCCAGAGCATGTGCACTTGATGGCCTTGTTGTCATCCCTGCACCAATGTTTTGTACGCTAGTCATTTCCCCGCCGTGTAATGGTACTTGGGTGAGGTGTACCCAGACTTGACCCTAGTGAACCTTTTCATCCTTCGTCCTTCGCCACCTGTTGGTTATCTGTTCTTCTTTCCCACGGGTTACCCCTGTACTTATTTCTATTGATAGGACCGTGGTGTCGTGCCTTCGCCTAATGTGTGATCTATACCTGCATTTGTAACCTTGTTTGATTGGTGGGCTGTCGGATTCTGCCTAGAACCTACGTTCCCTTCAATTCCTTCTGTGCCTCCATTCTTGAAGTGATATCTCATACTACTACTGTTGTCATAGTATTTTTCCACAAGTTGGGTGCAATCTATTTGGAATTGACCCTGGGGGATGTTGCTCTAGATTGTGTCCAGTTCTGGACCTTCGTTATCCACCCCCTCATTCGTTATTATGTCCACCAATCCATTTGTTGACCTCTGAACCCAGTGCAACTCCACTGTGATCCATGTCCGCAAGTGCTCCTAGATTTTTTGCAGTAGGTGTGCCAATCGCCAGTGTCTCTTGATTTTTCTCATTCTGTTATTGTTTTGGAGTTTTCTTACTGTGTTGATCACCAGTGTAGAATCTCCTTCCACTATGGCGTTTGTCATCACCTCCCAACTTAGAATCTCTAGGCCAGTCTCCAAGGCTCCGAATTCCGCGACGTTGTTGGTTGAGTTTCCTAGACTCCCAACGTACAGTTGGATGATGTTTCCTTTACTGTCCTTGATTACTCCACCCAAACCTGTTCACCCTGGGTTTCCTTTCCTCACCCCATCAAAATTCAACTTGAGGGAGCCTAAAGGTGGTGGCTTCTAGTTGCGCTCACCTACTTGGAGTTGCAGTGACTGTTTGAACTGATTGGGGTTGCGATCGTTGTTCAAGTGGAAGGCCTCTAGCGCTCGGGAATCCTGGTCAATGGGTTGTGCTCTACCTACCTGGAAATTGTGGCTCTGCACCGTATATCGTGTCAAGGAGATTATTGTTTCCTTGATCTTCCCTTCGAGCCAGCTTTGGTTTCTGAAAATGCGTCGGTTCCTTTCCTTCCATATCGCCCATATGATCATTCCTAGGGTGAGTATCCAACAAAGGTTCACCTCTTCTTGTTCGTTGTAGTTTTCTTTCCAGAAATTGATGGTTGAAGCAATGTTACCTCGGATCTTGTTGGACTGGCGAAAGATACTTGTCGCCCAGTCCCAGAGTTATGCACTGTAGGCACATTCATCAAGGAGATGGTTCATTGTTTCTTCCTAGGCTTGACAGAGATGACATCTTGATGGACCTATGAATCCCCTTTTCCTTAGGTTTTCCCAAGTTAGAATGCGGTTGTGAAGTATTAACCATTGGAAATTTTTTATCTTTGGCCATTGGGGGTTGTTCCATAGCTTATCCCAATGTTGCGCTGGGTCTTCTTGGTCCAGGTCTGCTATATTGTGTCAGACTTCTTTCAAGTTGAATTCCCCACCGTCTTTTTTTCCCCACCTCAGTTGGTCCTCTCCTTCCGTGACTACTATTTTTCGACTTCCCAGTTCCTCCTCCACCTCTTTTACTGTTGTTGCGGGTGGATCATTGTTCTACAGAGTGATCTTGTCCCAGATTCTCCATTTGTTGCGGTCTGTTTCCTATTTCCAATATTGGTAGACGTTAATTTCACCTTGCACTATTAGCTCCTATTGGAGTACCTCTCTGTCCGAGTTCTCCATTTTTGGTTCCTCTTGCCAAGCGTCCTCCCAGAATCTGGTTGTTCTGCCATTCCTGATTTCCCAGAAGCTGTGTGTCTGAATCCAGGCTTTGTTGCGCCAGGCTAGGTTCCAAATGGCTGAACCTTCCCTGGTTCCGCTAAAGCAGATTTTGTCCTGGTCGCGAATGTCCGGGGAATACTTTTCCTTCCATGGGTTTACCCAAGGTGTTGTAGTTTCTTTGACCCAGCGCCACCAGAGTTTCACCCCATAGGCGTTATTGGTCACTTGTGGGTCCTGTAGCCCCAAGCCTCCTTTTCTTTTTGGCTTGCAGACTTTCTCCCAAGCCACCAAGGCCCATTTTTTCTTTGTTTTCGCGCCTCGCCACAGGAAGTCCCTTTGGATGGCTCTTATTTTTTGTAGAATCCCTTGTGGAGTTGGGAAGACAGACATCATAAATGTTGGGATTTCTTATAAAATAGACTTGGTTAGGATCGGTCTTCCAGCTAGATTGAGGGATCTATACGTCCAATTTTTTACATGCTCCTGTAACTTGTTTATTACTCCTTCCCAAATTGGCATTTTGTACACTTTGTCTGTCAGTGGAACCCCCAAGTACTTGGTTGTGAGTGTCTTCCATTCAAATCCCATAATGTTGGTCAAATTCATTTGGATAACTGGGTTGGTATTGAAGAAGAATATCATCGACTTGGAATGGTTGATCTCAGTGCCCGAGGCTTCCCCAAAATCTTCTAGGATTCATTTGTAGGCTTTAGCTTCCTTGGTCGTGGGTATGCCATGGAGTAAGGTATCATCCACAAACTATTGGTGTGTTGAAGTAGGGAAATTTTTGAAGGGTTTGAGACCTATTATTTCCCTTGTTGCGGTTGTGCTCTTTATGCTCCGAATGAGGCCTTCCATCATCAGAATGAACAGGAAGGGGGACAACGGGTATCCTTCTCTAATACCTCTTGTGGGCCAAAAAGGTTTGGCAGGGGCTCCATTAATTAGTAGCGAGTAGCTTGTTGTGGAGATGGGACTAACAATCCAGTTGATCCAGTGTTGGGTGAAACCAAAGGCTTCCAAGGTCTTGACCATATAGTGCCATCTAATTTTGTCATAAGCTTTTGTTAGGTCCAGTTGTATTATCATTCCCCCTCTCTTCTGAAGCTTCAAGGTGTGAATGATCTCGTGGGCCTGGATGATGTTGTCCATTTTTTGTCTTCCTTCCACAAAGCTTGCTTGTTCTTGTGAGACCAGAGTAGGTAGGAGGGGTTTCAATCTATTTTCTATGACTTTGGAGATTATCTTGTAAAACACATTGCATAGCGCTATAGGTCTGTACCGATCAGGGGTTTTGGATTCATTTTCTTTGGGGATTAGTGTGATCATTGTGGCGTTTAGTGCTTTAAAGATGGAGGCTGACCTTCTAGAGTCTTCTACTACCTTATAAACGTCATGTTTGACGATTTCCCAACAAGCTTTGTAGAATTCCACTGTGAAGCCATATGGACCTGGGGCTTTCCCATTGGGCATTTCCTAGAGCACCTGGTCAACTTCTTCCATGGTAATAGGTTTGTTTAGGGAGAATTTTTGTTCCTCTGTGACTAGGCGTGCAATACGCTAGGTTATCCTTTAAATAACCTCTATTCTATCTTGGTTGGGTTCTTGGGCTATCCCGTGGAAGTGTTTAACCAGAGTGGTTTCAATCTCCTGATGTGATTCACGCTCAATTCCATCCTGGTCCTTAATCTTCAGGATTTTGTTGTGGGTTCTTCTGGCCATGGTTGTTCTATGGAAAAACTTGATGTTTCGTTCTCCTTCCTTTACCCATTGGATACAAGACTTTTGACGCCAGAGTGTTTCTTCCTGCTGGCATCGCGTCTCCCAATATTGGGTCATCTGGATCTCTTCCTTTTTTCGGTCCTCCATATAGCCTTCCAGCATGCAGGTTTCTTGGAGTTTTTTCATTTTTTCTTCTAAGTTGGTTTTCTCTTGGTTTATATTCCCAAAGGTATCCTTGTTCCACTCTTTGAGCTTATTTTTGATGTACTTAAGTTTCTTATAAAGTTGGAACATCGTGGTCCCTTTCTCTGGTTGCTCCTCCCGCCACCACTGTTTGATTCTTTCCTTGAAAGTCAGGTTTTCAATCCAGAATTTCTTAAATCTGAAGGGTTTGTTCTTTGGTGTTGTTTGGAAACCTACTTCCAGTTGCACTGGCCAATGATCAGATCTCCCCCAGGGAAGGATGTTGCAATCTAAGGTTAGCCTCTGCATAATGATTGACTCTGATATAAGGAATCTGTCGAGTCTTGTTGCTACCTGAAACTGGTTCATTCGATTATTGTTCCAGGTGAACTGGCCATTCTTAGTTTTGAGATCTACCATCTCTGCTATGTCTATGAACTTTGAGAAATCATTCGCATCCCGATCCAATCTTCTTGTACCTCCTTTCTTCTTTGCAAGTGAGGTGATGATGTTGAAGTCCCCTGCCAGGATCCAGTGGTGGTTGGTGGATTGGGCTTTTATATCTTCTAGGTCTCGGATCATTCCTCTCTTTTCTTCTGACCCTTGGGGCCCATACACATTAGTGAAGAGAATCTCCTCTGTGTTTCCAATGATTTGCATGCGTACCGTTAGGGTGTGCCTGGTTGCTTCTGCTGTTATTAGATTTAGAATTTGTGGGTTCCACAAAGTGAGAATGTCGCCTTCCATTTGGTGGTCTTCGATGGCTACCATCTTGTACTTGCGCCATTGTTGTTTGTTGATTGCCTCCATTCTGTCTATAGTGCATTTCATCTCTTGAATGAAACAGAGATCTGGTTGTTCCTGCTTTAGTTTAGTCCTAAGGATTCTTTGCTTTCCTGGGTTGTTTAGGCATCTTATATTCCAAGATATGACCTTCATTTAAACATGTGGGGGGCATTTGGGAAAGAGTTTCTAGATCTTACCCAAATTTATCAGTAGCGCTCCCAGCTCTTGTAGGGATACACTGTTTGATTTCCTACCTTTTTTCCTCCTCGTCTGCTTGGGTGATAGTTGTGGTTGTCCCTCACTGGATTTGACTCCTAGGTGTCCTATCTCCCTGTGTGTGCATTTTGTACTCTGGCTTTGGATTCCTCCCATAGGAGAAACAGGTATTGGATGTGATCAAGTTGCTTTGTTGGTATGCTGTCAACTCCCTACCTTTTCCATTGCTCCAATATGTTCAGAAGGTCTATCCCTTCTCTTTCCACCAGGTCCCTGAGATCAGGGTCTTTTGTGCCTACTTCGCTCAGGATCATCTCTGCATCTCCCTCTGCATCTTGCATGGCGGTGTTATCTTCTTTTATTTATTCATCCATCAGGGTTGAGCAACTCCCCTATGTCATCTTGTTACTTGGCCGGTCAGTAGGCTCTTTTGTTTCTTGTTCTCTAACCTCTTGATTTTTTACCGAGTAACTTTCATCTTCTGCCCATTTATTTTTTTGGTCCCTTTCGTCCATTTTATTCCGGGTCTCCTGGTTATTTCCTACTGAGGTTTTATTCTTCTTTTTATTTTCTTTGTTTCTGGGGTTCGGTGTTATAAACCCTTCCTCATCCTGCTGTGTTTTGGGGTTTGTCGCTTCCTTATTTTTATTAAGAGGGCATTCTCTGATCAGGTGGCCGTGTTCATGGCATCTTCTGCATCTAAAGGGGATCTGTTCGTAATCTATGTTTTGGATCCATTCCTCATCCCTGAATTCCAGACTTATGGCTGGCTTCTGGGAGTGCTCCAGAAACGTCCATCTCTATGAAGATTCTTGTGTACGATGTGTATCTTCCTTTTAGGGTGGCTTCTAAAGTCTTCACATATTTCCCCAGTTTGTTTCCTATTGCTTCAAAAGTGGAGGGAAACCAGTAGTCTAAGGGTAAGGAATAGAATCTCAGCTAGACCGATACCTTTTTGAACGTCTCTTTTTTCGGGGAGAAGTTTTCTTTCCAGGGTTGCATGTAAAGTCCAACTGAGGTGTGGAAGTATGGACCTCCCTCGAAGACTCTATCCCTGTCCTCCAGATTCATGAAGACTGTTGTGAAGAAACCTTTCGAGCCCAGGTGGAGCTCCACTTCTTCATTTGGCTTCCAGTGATATTTGATCCAGTTGCGCAAAGTTCTCTCTGTGGGCCATAACCTCATGAACTTGCATATGAGCACACACGTCTTCATCTGGTCCCTATAGAGTTGAGTTTGTGGGTCCTCCAGTATCACCTTGGGTATCATTGTTGTTTTGGGCTTGCACGGGTTGCGCCCTTCGGTCCCATTGGCCTTCGCAGTCTCTTGTGCCTCACTCTGAGTTTCCTTAGCTTCTTCTCCCGTACTCTCGCTTTTGTCCTAGTTTATTTCTTGTCGTTTCCCTGGGTCTGATCCCGAGGTTCCTGTAACTGGTGCCTTGAAAACTACGCCTCTTTTCCCTTTCCCTCTGTCCACCACTACCTGTTTGTATGAGGGGGTCCCCTTACCCCCCCCTTTGGTGCTCATGCTACTCTTTGTTGTGGCCGCGACTATCAAACCCTACCTCGCCTTGACTGTCAAACCATATCTCATTCGTTCATCTTCAACCCTTTCAATCTAACCCACTCTCAAATTTCATAAATAGAAAAGATATATATTTAACATATGATATGAATTTTATTTTATATTTTTTTAATTTATAATTTCTTTTTTCATTTTTCTTTTTGTAAATTAGGGCTGGTATTAATTCCTTTCAAAAAATACAGTTGTCTGTGATGCAATTAGCCACTTGGTCGCGGTGCCCATGTGAGAAACCACTGTGCCATTTTTCCAAAATCTAAGGTGGCAACGGTGCCCAGATGGGAAACCACAGTTGCCAATGTCATGCAAATGTAGGTAAACTATGCTATGAGGCCACGCAGGGCCAAAATACGTAACAATGTACAAAAAAATAGAGCTAAAGGTGTTGAGATGAGAAATAGAAAGCATGATAAAACATTAGAAACCTGGTCCTAGCTGCGGCCCTGCGAAAACTTGTTTCGCCTATGCTTTTCCTTTTCCGCGGTCAGTCATGGCCTGTTGAAGATCTTGAAGGAAAATCATCAGGGCGTCCACTTTTCTCCAGCGGTCGACTTCCCTATTCTTTGCGTCAAGCATTGCCAATTTGATATCCTCCAGGTATTTTTTCATAATGCTCAGGGTATTTAGGAGCTCAATTTGATCTTCACACTTGGCACAGGAAGGATTGGGGTGGGTGGAGAGTGGAGAGGAGGAGGAGGATCTATGAGGGGAGGTGGTGAGTGGGGGGCGACGAGGGGAGGGCGGAAAAGAGGGACGTTGAGGGGGATAAGGGGGAGGTGGCGCATAGCCGAGTGAATTCCCAAGCAAATTGAACCACTCGACCCTACATTCGTAGGGGTTTGATAGGGGAGAGAGGTCGCAGGGTGGTTGTTCATGGGTGGGCACAATTACAGGTGCCAAAGGAGGAGGGAAGACTACTTCTGGGGGAGCCAAAGGAGGGGAACGGAACACTTCAGGGGGGTGATGGACATCGACTTGAAGGGGGTTGACAACTTCACAAGGAGAGTCTGAGGCGGGCAGTTTCCTTCCCCGGGCCTCGTACCAGGCTGCTCCCCGCTTTGGCTTGCCCCGGGGTCGCGACATGATGAACAACGAGCTCCACAACATAAAAGAAAACCAGGAGAGGTCACACTAGGGCTCGATCGCAGAACGAAGGGAAGAGAGAGCCCAAGAGGTTTGGCTCTGATAATTACGAGCGAACGAGTGAGGCGTAGGAGACCACATCACGACTAAATGAACTGGCAGCAAGGCTGGAGCTGAAACGAATGGGACAACCCTCTACATGGTGCCATGAAGACGCACAAGGTGCAGAGCTTCCAGAGTGTGTGAGCTGCGGGGTGCGAATGAGAAGTGAAGGGTGGCGGCAGACAGTTTAAAAGATGGAGGTGATTGAGGAGGGGAAGTGGCGAAGGACGTACACCAGGTGGCATGTGGCATGGCCAAGTGACCTCTTCCCAACTGAAAACCATCATGTCACGATGACACCCCATCCAAGGGTTAATTTATAAATTATTAAATATATTATTTATGTTAATTGTAATTTTATAATTTCATATGAATTATATTTTATGTTTTTTTAATTTTTTAAATTATTAAATATATTAAATTGAATATATTATTTATGTTAATTGTAATTTTATAATTTCATTTTAAGGTAGCATGGTAATTTATTTAGATATTAAATCCAAACTATTATATATTTTTTATTACACATTTTTTCCATGACAAATTGAATAAATGATGGGTTATCTTATGTGCAAGAAAGGTTTCCATCCAATTCCAAAGAGTGACTGGTTCAAATGAATTCAACACATGATTCTTATATACAATGTGGAAAAGTTGGTTCAAATGAATTTAACACATGATTCTTATTTACACTATGGAAAAGTTTGAAATTATTTGACAATTTTTAGAGTTGCAAGTGTGTTTGATTGCCTTTAAACTTTGTATGATACAATTGACATCATTTATTTTACAGTGAGATTCTTTTGAAAAAATATTTATTAAGTAATATTTGAAAAAATATTTATTAAGTAATATTGACTTTAAGGGATGTTAACTTCATTTAGTTTTTAAAATGCTTGACATTGTGCTCAAATTTTAACTATTTTTTTTTTTTAATTAAAAAAAAAAAAAACTTAGATTCCTATTAAGTATGTAGACAAACGCATTATGACTTTCAAGTATTGACATTTAAATATATTGTTTATCATACAAATAATAGTATTGTACACATAATATATAAATAATATTATTCTACGTATAATATAATATTTAATTCTAGTGAATTTCTTATTATATAATGATTATATGTATTGAGAGTGAAGATAATTATTATTGAGTGTTATTTGTGAATGTGGATTAACTTATCATTATTATTTAAAGAAAATCAAATCACTTAAAATAATTTGGTGGTGGTTGTAAGGGAAAAACTTTCGTTCGTGTCAAATGTTTTTGGGCCTTGGGGTATCAATATTCTTACTTGCATTTGAAGAAGGCTAGCCTATCAATCAAAATAAATTTTAGTTCTTACTCCATGATCAAAAGAGGGTTTTAAGCATAATAATATTAGCAAGAAAACTATATCTCTTATGGTCATCTAGTAAAGTCATGTATTTTTAAGTGGCATTTAACCCTAGTCCCATACATAAACCAAATACTACATCTAATTACAATTTATATTAAAAATATATTATAATAAAATACATAATTGCATGGGAACTACTCCCAGCATCTCTAAAAATGGTTTCGGCATTTTTGATGTTTCTGGGAGCTTGGGAATGGGTACAAAACGTCCCCAATTGGTTGTGAACCATTTTGAGAACTTGGGAGCTTCAACATCAAGGAAATGGAAGTTTGGGAATGAATTTCCATTATAGAGAGCTTTAAACTAAAAGTATATTTTTGGTATTAATAAGTACCAATTTTCAATATTATTAAATTAAAATGTAAATATTTTTATTCAATTATTACAAACACCTAATTTATTACAATTTTTTTTATTATATTTATTCAAAATATCACTACAAACAAAGAATAAGCTAGACATAAATCTTATTTCAAAAATTATTTAAATAAAAAAAATTAATAATATAGTTGTGGATATTAATAACTTTTAGTGCATGTATGTTTTCCTTTGATCCTAGACTAAACATGAAAGTATGAAGCATTTACGCTCCAGTCTATGGTTATTGCCAACCAACCATGTCATTGATTTTATTGTATTTTAGTATTAGAGAGTAGTATTATTTAGTTTTTAAGGATGATTCAAATTTACAAAGATTCTCAAAGTTTCTATATGTAAAGTTTAATCACTTGAGTGGATGAGTGTTGTGCTTATAATGCAAGAGGTCTAGGGGTCTCTAGTTTCTGTCTTGTTGGTCTCCTTCCGGTCCGCACACATCTTACCTATCAACAGTTTTTTTCTCCAAGCTTCCTCCATCATCCTGTGGTAGAGGGTTGTTCTGGGCTGTGTGGCTCTTGGGTCCCTTATCCCCCCCGATTCCTGAGTTAGTTTTGTCCAGGATTTTCCCCTGCGAGCGTTGTTGATTTCTCTCTCCCATCTTTTGATGATCGCCTTTCCCTTTGTATCAACATGCGTGAGGAAGGTACTCTTTGCTTCCCTGGCCGCTTGTTCGATTCTTGTCATCCTCCGAGCGTTTGGAGGAGGTTCTATCCCCTGGGGGCCTCTCTTGCTACTGGTTTTCTTCATGCGTACCATCTTTGCTTGCATATGGTATTTTTTACGTTGGGTTCCTCTCCTGTTCCGCTTCACCCCTTTCTGGTGTGTAAGCTGGCCCCTGTAATTTCTTTGCTCCGGTCTGTTGCTCTTTTTGTTATACCTTCTTTTATGGATCCAACCCGTTTGCAGTCCCGTCCTTGCAATCATGGCCTGCTCATCAAGGTGGCCCTTCTGGTCTGTATCCTCTGTTCCAGAGCATGTGCACTTGATGGCCTTGTCGTCATCCCTGCGCCAATGTTTTGTACGCTAGTCATTTCCCCGCCCCATAACAGTACTTGGGTGAGGTGTACCCAGACTTGACCCTAGTGAACCTTTTCGTCCTTCGTCCTTCGTCGCCTACTGGTTATCTGTTCTGCTTTCCCACAGGTTACCCTTGTTCTTGTTTCTATTGACATGACCATGGTGTCGTGCCTTCGCCTTATGTGTGATTTGTACCTACATTTGTAACCTTGTATGATTGGTGGGCTATCAGATTCTTCCTGGAACCTACGTGCCCTTCAATTCCTTTTGCGCTTCCATTCTTGAAGTGATATTCCGTACTACTACTGTTGTCATAGTATTTTGCCGCAAGTTGGGTGCAATTTGTTCGGAATTGACCCTGCAGGATGTTGCTCCAGATTGTGTCCAGTTCTGGACGTTCATTATCCACCCCCTCATTCGCTATTATGTCTGCCAGTCCATTTGTTGACCTCCGAACCTAGCACAAATCCACTGTGATCCATGTCCGCAAGTGCTCCTAGATGTTTTGCAGTAGGTGTGCCAATCGCCAGTGTCTCTGTATTTTTCCCATTCTGTTACTGTTTTGGAGTTTTCTTACTGTGTTGATCACCGGCGCGGAATATCCTTCCACTATCGCATTTTTCATCCCCTCATGACTTAGAATCTCCAGGCCAGTCTCCAAGGCTCTAAATTCCGCGGCGTTGTTGGTTGAGTTGCCCAGACTCCTAACGTACAGTCGGATGATGTTTCCTTTATTGTCCCTGATTACTCCACCCAAACCTGTTCGCCCTGGGTTGCCTTTCGTCGCCCCGTCAAAATTCAACTTGAGGGAGCCTAAAGGTGGTGGCTTCCAGTTGCGCTCACCTACTTGGAGTTGCAGTGACCGTCTGAACTGATTGGGGTTGCGGCCGTTGTTCAGGTGGAAGGCCTTTAGGACTCAGGAATCCTGGTCAATGGGTGCGCTCTACCTACCTGGCAGTTGCGGATCTGCACCTTATCTCGTGTCATGGAGATTATTGTTTCCTTGATCTTCCCTTCGGGCCAGCTTTGGTTTCTGAAAATGCGTCGGTTCCTTTCCTTCCATATCGCCCATATGATCATTCCTGGGGTGAGTATCCAACATAGGTTCACCTCTTCTTGTTCGTTGTAGTTTTCTTTCCAGAGATTGATGGTTGCAACAATGTTACCTCGGATCTTGTTGGACTGGCAAGAGATACTTGTTGCCCAGTCCCAGAGCTCTGCAGTGTAGGCGCATTCATCAAGGAGATGGTTCGTTGTTTGTTCCCAGGCTTGATAGATATGACATCTTGATGGACCTATGAATCCAATTTTCCTTAGGTTTTCCCAAGTTAGAATGCGGTTGTGAAGTATTAACCATTGGAATTTTTTTATCTTTGGCCATTGGGGGTTGTTCCATAGCTTATTCCAATGTTGCGTTGGGTCTTCTTGGTCCAGGTCCGCTATATTGTGTCCGACTTCTTTCAAGTTGAATTCTCCACCATATTTTTTTCCCCACCTCAGCTGGTCCTCTCCTACCGTGACTACTATTTTTCATCTTCCCAGTTCCTCCTCCACCTCTTTTACTGTTGTTGTGGGTGGATCATTGTTCTACAGAGTGATCTTTTCCCAAATTCTCCATTTGTTGCGGTTCGTTTCCTGTTTCCAGTATTGGTAGACGTTAATTTTACCTTGCGCTATTAGCTCCTATTAGAGTACCTCTCTGTCTGGGTTCCCCATTTTTGGTTCCTGTTGCCAAGCATCCTCCCATAATCTGGTTTTTCTGCCATTCCTGATTTCCCAGAAGTTGTGTGTCTGAATCCAGGATTTATTGCGCCAGGCTAGCTTCCAAATGGCTGAACCTTCCCTGGTTCCTCTGAAGCGGATTTTGTCCTAGTCGTGAATGTCTGGGGCATACTTTCCCTTCCATAGTTTTACCCAAGGTGTCATAGTTTCTTTGACCCAGTGCCACCAGAGTTTCTCCCCATAGGCGTTATTGGTCACTTGTGGGTCTTGTAGCCCCAAGCCTCCTTTTCGTTTTGGCTTGTAGACTTTCTCCCAAGCCACCAGGGCCCATTTTTTCTTTGTTTTTGTGCCTCACCACAAGAAGTCCCTTTGGATGACTCTTATTTTTTGTAGAATCCCCTGTGGAGTTGGGAAGACAGACATCATAAATGTTGGGATTGCTTGTACAACAGACTTGGTTAGGATCAGTCTTTCAGCTAGATTGAGGGATCTATACGTCCAATTTTTTACCCGCTCATGTAACTTGTTTATTACTCCTTCCCAAGTTGGCATTTTGTACACTTTGTCTGTCAGTGGAACCCCCAAGTACTTGGCTGTGAGTGTCTTCCGTTCAAATCCCATAATGTTGGTCAAATTCATTTGGATAACTGGGTTGGTATTGAAGAAGAAGAACATCGACTTGGAATGGTTGATCTCAGCGCCCGAGGCTTCCCCAAAATCTTCTAGGATTCATTTGTAGGCTTTAGCTTCCTTGACCGTGGGTATGCCATGGAGTAAGGTATCATCCACAAACTATTGGTGTGTTGAAGTAGGGAAATTTTTGAAGGGTTTGAGACATGTTATTTCCCTTGTTATGGTTGTGCTCTTTATGCTCCCGATGAGGCCTTCCATCATCAGAATGAACAGGAAAGGGGACAACGGGTCTCCTTCTATGATACCTCTCGTGGGCCAGAAGGGTTTGGCAGGGGCTCCATTAATTAGTAGCGAGTAGCTTGTTGTGGAGATGAGACTAACAATCCAGTTGATCCAGTGTTGGGTGAAACCAAAGGCTTCCAAGGTCTTGACCATATACTACCAGCTAATTTTGTCATAAGCTTTTGCTAGGTCCAATTGTATTATCATTCCCCCTCTCTTCTGAAGCTTCAAGGTGTGAATGATCTCGTGGGCCTGGATGATGTTGTCCATTTTTTGTATTCCTTCCACAAAGCTTGCCTGTTCTTGTGAGACCAGAGTAGGTAGGAGGGGTTTCAGTCTATTTTCTATGACTTTGGAGATTATCTTGTAAACCACATTGCATAGCGCTATAGGTCTGTACCGGTCAGGGGTTTTGGCTTCATTTTCTTTGGGGATTAGTGTGATCATTGTGGCGTTTAGTCTTTAAGGATGGAGGCTGACCTTTTAGAGTCTTCTACTAACTTATAAACGTCATGTTTGATGATTTCCCAGCAGGATTTGTAGAATTCCAGTATGAAGCCATCTGGACCTAGGGCTTTCCCATTGGGCATTTCCTAGAGCACCTGGTCAACTTCTTCTATGGTAATAGGTTTGTTTAGAGAGAATTTTTGTTCCTCAGTGACCGGGAGAGGAATATGTTGGGTTATCCTTTGAATAGCCTATGTTTTGTCTTGGTTGGGTTCTTGGGCTATCCCGTGGAAGTGTTTAACCAGAGTGGTTTCAATCTCCTGATGTGATTCACGCTCGATTCCATCCTGGTCCTTGATCTTCAGGATTTTGTTTCTGGCTCTTCTAGCCATGGTTATTCTATGGAAAAACTTGGTGTTTCGTTCTCCTTCCTTTAGCGATCGGATACAGGACTTTTGATGCCAGAGTGTTTCTTCCCGCTGGCATCGCGTCTCCCAATATTGGGTCATCTGGATCTCTTCCTTTTTTCGGTCTTCCGTATAGCCTTCCAGCATGCAGGTTTCTTGGATTTTTTTCATTTTTTCTTCGAAGTTGTTTTTCTCTTGGTTTATATTCCCAAAGGTATCCCTGCTCCACTCTTTGAGCTTATTTTTGATGTACTTAAGTTTCTTATAAAGTTGGAACATCCTGGTCCCTTTCTCTGGTTGCTCCTCCCGCCACCACTGTTTGATTCTTTCCTTGAAAGTTGGGTTTTCAATCCAGAATTTCTCAAATCTGAAGGGTCTGTTCTTTGGTGTTGTTTGGAAACCTGCTTCCAGTTGCACTGGCCAATGATCAGATCTCCCCCAGGGAAGGATGTTGCAATATAAGGTTAGCCTCTGCATAATGATTGACTCTGATATAAGGAATCTGTCGAGTCTTGTTGCTACCTGAAACTGGTTCATTCGATTATTATTCCAAGTGAACTGGCCATTCTTTGTTTTGAGATCTACCATCTCTGCTATGTCTATGAACTTTGAGAAATCATCCACATCCCGATCCAATCTTCTTGTACCTCCTTTCTTCTTCACAAGTGAGATGATGATGTTGAAGTCCCCTGCCAGGATCCAATGGTGGTTGGTGGATCAGGATTTTATATCTTCTAGGTCTCGGATCATTCCTCTCTTTTCCTCTAACCCTTGGGGGCCATACACATTAGTGTAGAGAATCTCCTCTGTGTTTCCAATGATTTGCATGTGTACCGTTAGGGTGTGCCTGGTTGCTTTGGCTGCTATTAGATTTAGAATTTGTGGGTTCCACAAAGTGAGAATGTTGCCTGCCATTTGGTGGTCTTCGATGGCTACCATATTGTACTTGCACCATTGTTGTTTACCGATTTCCTCCATTATATCTGTAGTGCATTTCGTCTCTTGAATGAAACAAAGATCCGGTTGTTCCTGCTTTAGTTTAGTCCTAAGGATTCTTTGCTTTCTTGGGTTGTTTAGGCATCTTATATTCCAAGTTGTGATCTTCATTTAAAAATGTGGGGGGGATGATCTGGATTTATGTAGGAACACAATGAAATACAGAAATACACATAAACGTAGAGATGCAGCAGAAATAAGACTTCATTTCATTAATAACAAATGACTGAAATATGCTTACAGATAGAATGGAAATAAACTAGCTAGGGCATTGGTAGCTTATCTCTGAGAAGAGATGTGGCGGATACTGGCCTCTGAACTGTGTTACAATGAGGCTCGAAGGCCTATTATTATTGAGAAACAATGGAAAACCCTAAACATCCAAAGACCTAACCCTAGGAGATGAAACACCAAGACTATGGGCCCCATTTGGGTAAGTTGGTACATCAACTTCTCGGGGACGTAACTTTGGCATACGATCTTCATTTGACACATTCCATACCTCGTTAGAAAGATATATCTGAGGACTGCAACTTTTGGGTGAGAAACATGATCAATGATCCATGTTGCTCCCCGTTTTCCCAAAAAACGTCGTTTAAGGCCTCAAAATGGCTCCGGAAGTTCAGGACCCGAAAAACTACTAAAAATAGTAAACTGTGAGGAAACTGAAAAACTGAAAGAAGCAATGGTGGGGATCCAAGTGGAAAAGGTGGGTGGCCACCAATATTCACATGGATCATTCCTCCCCCCTTAGGAAGCAATGGTCCCCATTGCGTTGAGTTCCTCCATGAGATGAGGAAACTTCTGCTGAACTTGGTCCCTGGTGAGCCACTTGCCTTGGTGAAGGAGTTGGTCTGCTTTGACAACTCGATATAGAGATATCCTTTGTTTTCGGGTGTTCTTGATCTGTGTATCCATGATTTGATCAATTCTGGCTTGTTCCATGCAGTCTGGATTTAACTCTGTTGGTGTGAGTTGTTCTGCCATGTCGGATGTGTCTAGTAGAGGTGGAAAGTAGGGTAGAAGGCGGTCCACATTGAACACTGGGTGCAGACCAAGGAATGGTGGAATGCTGAGCTCAAAGGAATTTTCCCCTACAACCTTGGTGAGGGTGTACGACATATATCGGAGTGGACAAAGCTTGCGGTGGGGTCCAACGAGGCGCTCCTTTTGCAAATGCAGCCACACTTTGTCGCCCACCTAGAAGTTGTGTGGCACCCGATGTTGATCATGTTGTTGCTTGTACTTAGCATTGGCTCTGTCCAAGATGTCATGAACCTGTTGGCAAATGTGTTGAATGTGCTCAATGAAGTTGTTTGCCTTGTCAGCCTCAGACTGGACATGAGTTGAATCTTCCTGAGTAGCCACAAATGGCATGGCTATGTTAATGGGACATAGTGGCTGGAATCCCAAGCCAACTTGAAAGGGGTTGTGGCTAGTTGAGCTATGGAGAGCCCAGTTGTAGATGTGTTGTACATAGGGGAGGATCTCATCCCATGTGCATGGATGATTTGAATTGTACATGCGCAGAATGTGTATGATCATCCGGTTGACGACCTTTGTCTGGCCATCAGTTTGTGGATGGAAAGTTGTGGACTTGGTGAGCTTGGTGTCCAACATCGACCAGAGGCTAGACCAAAATGTACTGAGGAACCTATTGTCCCGATCTGAGATGATAGCAAGGATGATTTTAAGGATAGAAATTTATTTTAAAATGTAGAAACCTCGGCGAATATTACTAATCCTTCATATGACAACTATAAATGATTGATGATATTTTTGTAAAACTATTCAAATTTCTAAGGATTTTATATAGTTTTTATAAAATTTTGGCGATTTTTAAGGTAAAATAATTGTATCCTATAGAATTTGGGCGAATCATTTTTAAAATAGCGAATCTTGTTTTTGGAAAAACCATGGAAAATTAGCCCATGAGAGAAATTTAGCCCCTAAAATCATCCATGGATGATAGACTGTGGGATCCCAAAGTGTACCCACACTCGTTCAAAGAAGAGTTTAGCAGTGGCTTCTGCTGTGATATTCTTCTTGCAAGCCATCATAATGGACATCTTTGAGAATCGTTCGACGACCACAAAAACACAGTCATTGCCATGCTTAGTAGAAGGAAGGCCCGACATGTAATCCAGAGAGATGGATTCCCAAGGTCAATTGGGGGTAGGAAGCGGAGTATAGAGGCCTTACTTCTTGATGGTCGGTTTGGAAATGGCGCAAGCAGTGCAGGACTTGATGTACTTCCCGACATCTTGTCGAAGGTTCGGCCAATAGAAATACTTTTGCAATACTACCACGGTTTTCTCCACCCAAAAATGCCCAGCGACCCGACTATAGTGCGCCTCCCAAATCATCTTGGCACGCTCGCTTGAAGGAACACAAAGGTGTCCCAGGTGACAAAGCAGGGCATCCTGGAGGTGAAAATTGGGAACTTGCTTACCCTCCAAGAGTGTATTGTATGTGTGGACAAATTTTGGATCACTTGTGTAGAGAAGCGGTCAATCAAAAGTCTCATGCCCACAAGAGTTGAGCACAGTGGTTAGCGCCACGATGGGTGGTCGACTGAGGCAGTCTGCAACATTATTGGTGTTGCCTTTTTTGTACTTAATGTTCAAATGAAACTGTTGTAGGTATGTGGACCACTTCTG
>ML790531.1:237107-247644 GCA_009831015.1 Picea engelmannii | reverse complement strand
AAAATTATTTAAATAAAAAAAATTAAAAATATAGTTGTGGATATTAATAACTTTTAGTGCATGTATGTTTTCCTTTGATCCTAGACTAAACATGAAAGTATGAAAATTATTTAAATAAAAAAAATTAAAAATATAGTTGTGGATATTAATAACTTTTAGTGCATGTATGTTTTCCTTTGATCCTAGACTAAACATGAAAGTATGAAGCATTTGCGAAGTCTAAAGCATTTACGCTTCAGTCTATGGTTATTGCCAACCAACCATGTCATTGATTTTATTGTATTTTAGTATTAGAGAGTAGTATTATTTAGTTTTTAAGGATGATTCAAATTTACAAAGATTCTCAAAATTTATATATGTAAAGTTTAATCACTTAAGTGGATGAGTGTTGTGCTTATAATGCAAGAGGTTTAAGGGCCAAGTTCCTAGCAAGCTATATTGTTAAAAATGTTAAACCTCACTGGATGTCACCACAGAATTAGATCCCATAATCTAAACCGACAATTACCCTATTTAACATCCATAAATCGATCATGAAAAAGTAAAAAAAAAAGTTTTACAAGAAAATTTAGTTGAAAAAAAAATAAAGAATATTACCAATATTATTGTTCCTAATTTAACGTTTCCTATAAATTAACTATAGGATCCAATATATGCTTTACATAAAACAAGAAAATACGGAGAAGGTGAAATAGAGGGAGATAATTCAACAAAGTAGGTCTCTATCACTTGACACCAACTCTTATGAGATAGAAAGATTATGAGAGGATGTTCTTTTTACATCCACTCACCAAATTGGTGATGTGAGTTATTACATGAGGGTAAAGAACATACGATGAATATAAAATATTCATCGTACACATCCATGCTCATCTTTCCAATCAATATAATCATATCACAGGGTAAACAAAGTTGATTTGGTTTTGTTAAAAAAATTATTTGTAAATTTTATAAAGTTAAAAAAAAAAAAAAAATTATAAATTGAAATTTTTTAATTTCCACACATTTTTCATATTTTTTTAATTTTGATATATATTTGTGATAGACGTGAAAAAATACCTTTCCTTAGACTAAACATTTCTTAAAAAACATTAAATGTCCACTTATCAATTACCAATTGCATTAAACATTTATTTTATTTTCTATAATTTATTTGTTTATTGATTGATGGGTAGGTAAATGACCTTACCCTCCAATAGTATATTGGTAGGTGAAATGTGCCTAGCTCTCTAGAAATTGACGTCTGCATTTACATTGAATTAAATACTTTTATTACAATATTATTAATTTAAATAAATCTGATCTTGTGCATCTCATGGTAAACTTTTCATGCAGAATTATCCTCTGGAAACCGAACTTCGAGGAGAGAAATTGCATGAAAAACATCACATGGACTTTATTGACTATCAGTGTTATTACTCCATATGCATCATTGACTAGTTTTTTTCTTATAATTTGGTTTTAATATTTATGAGGTTTGAAGTGTTGTATGGTAAGAAGTGTTATAGCTTCATTTAGCTAGTGGTACCATTGAGCCCATTGATTTTTCCTTTCAAATGAAAAACACCTTAAATATGTTTTCAAACACTTGTTGACAACTTCAATTTGATCATCAGTCTGGGGATGATAGGCTATGTTGAGATGCAATTGGGTGCCCTATAGCCTGAACAGTTCTTGCCAAAAATTGCTGATGAAAGTGGGATCTCAATCAGAAACAATAGAATGAGGCATGCCATGAAGCTTGAAGACATGATCCATGAAAAGTTGAGCCACAGTGGAGGCAGTAAATGGGTGTTGAAGAGCATAGAAATGAGAATATTTGGAAAGACGATCAACGACCACCATGATGACTGAATTATTTCATGATTTGGGTAAGCCCACAATAAACTCCATAGAGATGTCCCTCCAAATACTCGGTGGAATCGGAAGCGGTTGTAGTGTGTCATGAGCTTTGATTGTTTCTCC
Organism: Picea engelmannii; assembly: GCA_009831015.1. Lineage (NCBI taxonomy): Eukaryota > Viridiplantae > Streptophyta > Pinopsida > Pinales > Pinaceae > Picea > Picea engelmannii. The sequence continues at coordinate 245,679 of ML790531.1, read as the reverse complement.
CTTGTTGTGTTTACAAACATCACATTTTCCCACAAAAGTGCAAACGTCTTATTTCATACCATCCCAGAAAAAAGAACATTTGACCCGGTCATAGGTTTTGGTAAACCCTGAGTGCCCAGCTGTGGGTGTAACATGAAGCTCATAAAGCACTGTGGATTTAAGTTGTGACTGTTTACTTAAATACAAATGACCTTTGTAGTGAAGCTCATCAGTGTGCCAAGAGTACCCAAGGGAAACTGGAGAATTGGCTGGCAATTGTTGGATCAGATGTGAAATTTTGGGATCTTGTAGCCATTCCTAACGAATAACTTGGAGTCAATCTGGTACAATGAAGGAGAGGGAAAAAAGGGACCCTGCATCTTCATATTTTCTTGAAAGAGAATCAACAACAACATTTTATTTTCCTTTCTTGTAAATAATCTCATAATCATATCCAAAGAGCTTAGTCACCCATTTTTGTTGCTTCGGGGAGGAAGGTCGTTTCTCCATAAAATACTTGAGGCTTTGATGATCTCTCTTAATTTGGAAGCATTTCCACAATAGATATGCCATAGATCCACTACATGCATAATAGCCAACATTTCCTTTTCATAGATTGATTAGCCCAAATGTCGCTCTAACAGTTGTTTGTTGGTAAAGTCCAAAGGTCGACCATGTAGCATAAGGACTTCTCCAATTCCTCTCTCGGAAGCATCACATTCCAGGAAAAAGGTCTTTGTGAAATTAGGAAGGGTCAGGACCAGAGTGGTGCACATAGACGCCTTCAAGGCTTGAAAGGCCTAATCAACTGCGGGAGTCCAAGTGAAATAATTCTTTATAAGGAGAGCAATGAGAGGCGACATAATCTTTCCATAATTCTTAACAAACTTACGATAATAGCATGTTAAACCCAAAAAACCATGCAATCTTTTTAGACTCTTGGGGCGAGGCCAATCCTGCATAGCTTCAATCTTCTTAGGATCCACCCTGACACCTGCCTTGCCAAAAATATTACCCAAGTACTCGACTTCTGAGGCTCCAAAATAACATTTAGATTGTTTGAGGAAAAGTTGGTGTTGAGAGAGTAGATGTATAATTCGATCCACATGAGCAAGATGGGTTGTCCAGGTTTTACTATAGATGAGAATATCACCAAAGAAAACTAAGATAAAAGGACAGAAGACATTATTCATGAGGCTTTGGAAAGTGGAGGGAGCATTACACAAGCCAAAGGGCATGACCAAAAACTCATAGTGGCCCTCATGAGTTTGAAATGTGGTCTTAGGAATGTCTTTCTCTTTCATACGTATATGGTGGTAGCCAGAATGAAGATCAAGTTTAGTAAAGAACTAGGCACCACTCAATTCATCCAAGAGATCATCAATGACAGGAATGGGAAATTTGTCTTTGATGGTGAGTTTGTCGAGGGCGCAAAAGTCAGGACACATGCACCAAGATCTTTCTTTCTTAAGTACTATGACCATATGAGAAGAACAAGGGCTCTTACTAGGACGAATAACGCCTGCGGTGAGAAATTCTTGAACAATTTTATCAATTTCATTTTTCTAGTCAAAGGGATGACAATAGGGACGAACATTGGGAGGAAGGTTTCCGGGGAAAAGGGTGTTACACGTCAAAATTACTCATTTCGACAATGTCTCATTATCATTGTCGCAAGTGTCGCACTTTTGACACAAGTGTCGCAAAAGTCGTATGTTCGTCTCACATGAGTCACCAGTTTATATTGTAGGAAAATTCCCCTGCAAACATATGAATGTCCTCTTGGATCTTAGACCCCTATGACCAAGACAGAAGAATGGTAACTTTGAACATTGGCTTTCCTTGAAATGTAGCTAAACTAGTCAATAGGAAAGCAGAAGAAAGTATGAGTACCTTTTTATGAACTTTGTCCTCGCTCAGTCCAGGTTGAGTTTGATTTCCAAGTCTTTCAACGAGTCCTGCAATCCAATAAACAACAAAGACAAAGCATACTTCCTATTCTACCATGATTAGTTTAAAACTAGATTCATCTAAAAGAAACAAGTCCATGCAAATGTACACAAACTTGAAGGAAACAGGTCAAGCACATGTATTAATGAGAACAAAACAAGGTGCTTACAAAATGTAGATTCAGATGTAGCAGCCTCACCAAGCTCTCCTTGTCCAACCCCTTGATCGAATGATCCACGATCAAAATGACAATACTTTTCATTGATCATTCTCATGGTGAAAGGGGGAGAATAACCAGTGAAAAGTATTGTCATTTTGATCATGGATTGTTTGAGTAAGGGGTTGGACAAGGATATCTTGGTGATGTTGTTACATCTGCATCTACATTTTGTAAGAACCTTGTTTTTTTCTCATTAATACACGTGCTTGGCATCTTTCCTTCAATTTTGTGTACATTTGCATGGACTTGTTTCTTTTGGATGAATCTAGTTTTAAACTAATTATGGCAAAATAGGAAGTATGCTTTGTCTTCATTGTTTATTGGATTGCAGGACTCATTGAAAGACTTGGAGATCAAGCTCAACCTAAACTAAGCGAGGAAAAAATTCATAAAAAGGTAATCATACTTTCTTCCTCTTTCCTATTGACTAGTTTAGCTACATTTCAAGGAAAGTCAATGTTCAAAGTTAGCATTCTTTTGTCTTGGTCATAGGGGTCTAAGATCCAAGAGGACATTCACCTGTCCGTAGGGGAATTTTCCTATAACAAAGGGGAATGGAATGATCATGAACACCATGGGAAGGAGGAAGTCCTTGGGGTGTGGAAAAAATAGCTAGATTTTTGGAGAGGATGAATTGGAGGTCCAACGGCACAGAGGGTGTCTCAATGGCATAAACAAAATGGAGTTGTACAATAATTTCGGAATGACCATTTTGAGGAACTTTTCCATGCGATGGAAACTGATGATCTCAAGGGAACCTGTTGTGATTTCTTGGAAATTATATTGTTGGCCCTCCTATTTGAATTGCATGGTTAATTCCTTAAAATCCATGAGAATGGGATGCAAATTCCTTATCCATTCGACACCCAACACAATGTCACAACCACCCATGTCGATAGAAAACATATGATATTTCATGTGGTACTAACCAATTTGGAGACACACATTTTCACAATGCCCCCCACATTTCATGGACCTTCCATTGACAATCATGATTTGAAAATTATTGATTGCACAAATATAGAAATTAGTTTCTTGGGCAATGTGGTGATGAATAAAATTATGGGTTCTTCCACTGTCAACAAGGATGATGAACTTTCAATACTGAATGTAACCATTTAGCTTGAGATTTTGGGGAGAAGATAAGATAGTGAGAGCATTTAAGGAAATGATTGGTTCAACATCAAGAGGGTTGGAAGGTGGAGTCATGTCAATGGGTTCAGGTGACTCGGCCACAGAGGGAGCCTCGACATCATATTCAAAAACATCCTCGAAGATGACCATAAAAATATTTTTTTCCTTACACTTGTGCCCAGGAAAATATTTGTCATCACGATTATAGAAAATTCTCTTGAGTTGGCGTTTAGCCATTTCTGTCCTTGTCAATTTTTGGATCTTTAATGGAGTGGAAGGAGGAGTGGGAGTGACTAGTTTAAGGCGAGGAATACAGGAGGGTTTTCTGGTTTGAGAAGAGACAACATGTTGTGATTCCTTAGCTATTTTAGTATCTTCCACCCAACGTTGAGGTCCATCCATGAAGACATGGGCACAGATCTCATCCTTGAGTCCACTAATAAAACATTCTCAGAAAAAAACATCAGACGTGCCCTCTATGTGGAAATCCAATTGCTCAAAAGAAACTATAAATTATTCCACTATGCCAGATTGTTTCAACTTTGTCAAATGGAATAAATGGTGGGTGTCAGTGTCAAAGTGTTCATAAAGTTCTGCAACAAATTGTGTCAAAGCCACATACCCTTGGTGGGTACTTTTTCTCCATTGCCAACATTTTGGATCTATATGGAGAACATAATACCTTAGTTTGTCCAGCCCATCAATAATGTCGTACAAAAATAAATGATGTTTCATTTGAGTGACCCAGCCTGTGGGATCCAAGCCATCAAATTTGTTCACCTCCACGCGAGGGGGACATTGGTCCCGCTGAAAGTTGTGGAGAGGAAAAGAGGTGGAATGGGAGGATGCAGGATCATCAGGGTTATAAGGTGTGGAAGAAGATCAAGGATTTGGGGTGGGCTTAAACAAGGAGGTCAAAGTGTTCACTACGTCCTGACATTGCTGACAGGTGGCGGCCAATTGAGTGATGGTTGTGGGAAGAGATTCGATCAAAGAAAGTCAGGAGTTGATGTTACCAATACTAGACATAATGGAAGAGATATCACTCCAATTTTGGTCACGATCTTTCGCCAAGGTGGTGTGACATTGTTCCCAATCTTGTCTGGGAGTGTGGGCCATGGGGATGGGGCATGGGGGAAAATGGGACTGCACAAAGATGAGTTACTGGTGATTGGTACCACTACGATCAATGCAAATAGAGGAAGTCAATGGGATAGATTCCCAATAGCGGTGCCAGGAAGGGGTTGGGTCCACGGAAAAAAAAATGATGAAAAATGATATCTATGACTGCGATCAGGGTGAAGAGAGGAATCCAATGGGATAGGTCTCAAATAATGCAATCAACAGGATCCAGACTTTTTTTTTTTTTTTTTCTCCTGTGGATTTATACTCTGATCTGAATAATACTACAGTGACGAAATGTCCAAATGTTTAACAGGAAAAAATGTGTAGGGATTTCGCAACCAAAATGCAAGAGGTACAGTTTCACGTCAATAGATCTTTTATGTTTTGTTTCTGTTTCTGTCCCAAAGGTTAGGGTATTCAGGGTTTCTACAAACAATGGTTTTCCTTGTGCTATAACTCTCTGATATACGTGTAGGGTCCAACAATAGTACTCGACCCAATATCTCACAGCACAAACTTAGGAAGCTAGACTGTGACCTTAGCCTTACTACCTAACTACCCAGGTACTAGAGAGTATCTTCCTAAGTGTTTTTCTTGGTGGCACTATAGCAGTCAGGTGACTGATTGGTTTATCTACTGAGGGCTTCAGGATATCTAGGTTGATCAGTATGCAGGTGTTGTCTTATGCTCTACCACTCGAAGGGGTACCAACAAGGGTTACAAGGGTGGCCAACAATGTGTGCTTAAGTACCACTTGTAGTTCCTACGTGTATGCTTCCCCAATCATGGATTTATGTGCTGAACGGAAAATCTGTGTAGCTTTAAGACGTTGGAATACATCTCCACCCTGGAAAAAAATTAACCCACAATTTTCTGCCAAAGAAAGTGCTCTGATACCACTTGTAAGGTACCAAATATATTATAATAGACGAAAACATAAATATTGCAGAGAATAACAATGGAACAACATACACAACTACATTTGAATCCAAAATCCGACGGCATCCTCCGACGCCACCCAAAAAATTTGCATTGTCGTAAGATTGTACCTTTAGAAATTGTAATTTTGTTGTTTTTTTTTTTGAATTGGCCTCGACGTAGTTAGATATCCGATGGCCATGGAGAAGGCGTCGGATATCTGACTCCCACAAAATATCATCAGGTCGTTTCCCTTTGACTTGGACTTAGTCAACCTCTCTCACATTTATTATAGTAACGTTCAATAGTCAACATCTTTTGGAAATATGACCTCTATTTATTTATAAAAACTTGGAATGCTAGAAACATTTTGACATTTTTTTTTATACTAGCGACGACTTGCAGAGGTTACAAGGATTGTTTTTCCTACGGAAAACCAAAATTATTTTATTTTTTACTATCATTACAAATATTTGAAGTGTGGAGCTTGATTTTTTAAGACCAATAATCATCACTCAAACTTGGTAAAATAAAATGTCACATAGCAATATTCTTGATCCACAAGAACACAATCAACAATTAATTGCTAGATTATGGGATGGAGTGAAAAGAAAGGGTGATGGGAAATGTTATTGTACTTATAGTCAATGCAGGGGATTTAATAGGAGAATATTAAAGATCTCAACAGTTAAAAGAAATTGTAGGGAACATGGACACATTGAGGGGGGGCATGAATATCATCCATTGGTAAGTTGTTCATTATTTATGTCTTTATATTGATCATTTTTGTAAATGTATGTATCATTTTTATATTTTTTATATATACACTAATTCATTTTGATGGTTTTTAATTATAAAGGAAAGGCATCCTAGGGCATATCCACACATGGATAATGTGGTTGCAGAACAAGCATCAGAGGAACATGGAGTTGTGAATACTGAAGATCAAGTTAATGATCATATGGAAGACGATGATCATGTTGATAACATATTTGAGGATGATGGTACAAATACATTGATCCATGATACATTTAATGTTACAATGGATTATGATGATCATGAAAATGATGACTTTGATGATGTTCATGATTTACCTCTACTTGGGTAGGAATATGAACCCCTTTATGAAGGCTCCAACATAACTCTTCTCTCTGTTGTATTATTGATAATGAACTTGAAGGTTATGAATGATTTTTCAAACACATCGATCACACAGATGTTAAGGTATGTAATATATTTCATCGATCATATATATATATATATATATATATATATATATATATATATATAATCATGATAAAGGTTATCTTTGTTCCTCTAAATTTTTTATTGTTAGTTCATCAGTAAAATTAATATGGATGAAATACTTGTCGTTAACATTTTTTATATTACATTACCCATTTTTTTTTAATTTGTTGTACCATCTTGATAGATGAATATTTGTTATCACCGTCAAATATTTTACTTCGCACATACTGAAATTTATCTGCCATAATGAAATATATTGGAATGGAGTATCAAGCGATGGATTCATGTCCCAATTATCATATTATATATTATAAACATTATGAATTTGAAATAGAATGCCTCGAATGTCATAGTAGTAGATATCAAACAGAGCAAGTAACAAAAAAGGTGCCTTGCAAGGTTCTTCGTTATATTCCCATTATTCCATGATTGCAACGACTGTTTAGGTGAAAAAATGTAGCAGAATTGATGGATTACCATGCACTAAATAGAAGTGAAGATGACATTATTCGAATTCCTATAGATGGTTCTACATTTAGAGACATGGAGGAAAAATGGCCACACTTTAAATAAGAACCTTGTAATGTTAGGATTTCTTTGGCAGTGGATGGTGTCAATCCATTTGCAGAGATGAGATATATTTACTCGGTGTGGCTTGTTTTTGTTATCAACAATAACATTCATCCATGGATGCCAATAAAGAGGGAGCATATAATGCTAGAAATTATTGTTCCGGGTATTTGTTTACAACAATGTTTTTTTAATGCAATAGCATCTCATTTGTTGTATTTGTTGCATAATGTCATATATTTATTTTCATTTACTCATATATATTATTTATGTATGTAAAATGGTTGTAATAATTATGTATTGTATATGTTCAAATCAATTAGGTGAGTACCAAGTTAAAGATATGTATGTATATATCGAGCCTCTTATTGATGAGCTACTAAATCTATGGAATGACATCACCATGTATGATGTCTCTAGACCAATAGTGCAAGGGAAATTTCAATTCCATGCAATGCTTGCATGGAAAATTCATGATGCTCCAGGGCTAACACATTTTTGTGGTATGTAATTATAATGTGCACTTTAATAGTATTTAATTTTATGAAGTTGATATATTAATCATGCATGTTTTTTAAATAATTCATTATTCATTATATATAATATATAATATATTATAATTGACATAGTTAATCCATCTCTTGCAGGTCTTCAAACAAAGGGAAAATTTGCATGTCCAGTTTGTGGTCCTAAGATGAAATATGGTCGATCAAAATTTTAAGGAAATGAGGTGTTTGATGAGTATAGGAACTTCCTCTCTAAGAATCATAGGTATCGAACTAATGAAAAACATGTTTTCAATGGGAAAGAAGAGATTGCATTAAAACCACAAAGAATGACACCTCACCTATGGAAGTTGCAATATAATAGAAATCGTCAAGGTACGGATCAAATTGTCTATCTATGATCATCATATATGAAATGTTTTTTAATTTTTTTTTTTATAATGTGTTTTGATAATTTATTGTAATTGACAACAATTTTTGTAATTTCTTTAACTATGATTCATGATGGTCGTGATCATGAAGGTGTTAATGGGCTTCCACGAGGAATGAAAAGTTATCCCAAACAATTTAGTAGGTTTCCCTACTATGAGCACCTACAAATTGTTCATTTGTTTGATAAAATGCATATCAGAAAGAATGTAGCTGAAACATTATGGCGAATATTGGATGGAAGGAGTGACAAAGAAAAAATTGTCAAAATTTGCAGTGACATTCAGGAAGCAATCATGCAATGAAATATGTCATTGAATTAAATAACAATGGAGACAAAATTAATATAATCTATCTTCCATGGTTATTGATGGAGCAACAAAGCAATGTTGTAAAAGAAGTCATACGAAAAAATAAATTTCCCATAAGATTTTGTTCGAACATAAAGAATATCTTAAAAAAGAAAGGTGATTTTTTTTTTTTTGGGGGGGGG
>ML790531.1:176228-228598 GCA_009831015.1 Picea engelmannii | reverse complement strand
GATGCTTGAGGATAAATTCTCATTAAATAGGGACATGCAATACCTTCCTCTTGGGGGAGATGTTGGGTGCCACTTTTGATGCTTATATCTGCCATATAATCCATGTTTTTGCCTCCATTTTCCTTTCATATCTCTCATATTTCCTCCATATTAGCTTCAAATTGATCATCTCAGGTACATTTGTCATTTGTTTTTTATGATTTGAATTTTTGCAAAATTTAGACATTAAAATTATTTTTTTAGCAAAAATTATGGGAAGTTGCAACTTCTCATAATAGCTCCAAGGTTCATATACTTTCAGGACACCTGGGAGAATTATGAAACATGTGGAGTGATCCTTGATGTCCATAGATGGATAAAAATCTTTTCTCTTCCATAAATGGGCTTCACACGTGCCTGGTCAATGTCGGTCAAACCTAGCCACTTTTGCAGGAAATGCCATGTTTTTAGCCAAAAATCAGGACAATTTTAGATTTCGTGGGATTTCTTCATATTTTATGGATATGAGAGATGGAGTTCAACCTAATTAGCATATTTTAGGATCTTAGAAACTAATTAGAGTAATTTTATCATTTGTAGTTATAGACTCTTTGTATAAATATCCCAAGACTTGGATAATTAAGGGACCTTCTTCTTAATATAATTTTCAAACTTTGGAGTTTTTGGAGATCAGATCTATGTTGATTATTTGAATGAGTTTGTTGCATTAGTTCATGTTGTTAGCAGATTTATCTTAGCTGATTTTACTTCAGGTGTGCTAGCAAATAATTGGAGGCCCCCCATTGCCAAGCTTGTACACTCAATTCTACATGTTTTCATAGTTGTAACAATGGTATGATTTTATGTTTGTTGTAGGTTATTTCCATTGCTTAGAAGATTTATTTTCATTAGAATAACAAAATTAATTGTTTCTAAGTTCAGTAACACGTTGTGAAGTGATTTCTTGTAAAGGAACTCAATGTATGCTTGCTTCCAGCAGTAAAATTTTGTTAGTTGTTGTAGTTTATCTTTATGTATAACATCCCGCTCCTTCGAGCACATGTTATTGAGTTATTCTTTGAGGACACTTGTGTGCAAGTGATCCGGTTTTAGTATATGGTTGTATGTTCTCTTATGGATTCTTATGATGATGTTGATGGATTATGATGTTATGTTATTTGATATCTATGTATTCACTGATGCTATTGACGAGTTTCCCCTGAGTGTGCGGGACACTTGACAGATTGAGGATGCCAATGGCATAAATGGACCTCCTTAGACTCTGGATTGAGTCAGGGAGTGGATTGTATTAGTTTGGGTATTTTTATTTATGCATATGTGACATATGATCGGGTATATTAGGATGTTGTTTATGGATCATTGACAATGTTTTGTTGATGGATGCAGGCTGATGATTTCTTGCTCATAAAACTCACATAAGGAGTAAAGGGGCCATGCACAATAACCAGATATTTAGGGAGAGCTATGGAAACAACCTTTCCACAACCTACTAACACTCTCGTCATGGCTCAAATTGTAGGTTAACGATTACCTAGTTCGAAGGATCCATGATGTAGTGAGGGCAGACTGAGACAGTTGCACACAAAGATTCTAAGGGGCACACAATAAGGAAGGGTCCTTATTCTTTAGAGGCCCTTAGGCTCTCACAAGGTCGCTTGAATGGAGTATTGACTCCAAGGGTTGGACAACTACCAAAACCAGTCAAAGGCGAGTGCCACCCTTGGATCACGTAGTGCGTCTTGAAGGGCATGTCGCATAATTTAAATTCGAATCAAAGGCGAGTGGCACCCTTGGAGCATGGAGTGCATCTTGAATGGCATGTTGCAGTATAAAAAAAAATGAGTCAATGAATCTAGGTGGCCTAGAAAACCTGAGCGAATGTTAAACCTTAAATCTTGAGCACCTGTCGAATTAATTAATTGATTAATTAATTAACTAAAAAATGAATTTATTAAGAATAATCCCTGAGGGTCTAGGCGTTTGCAAATAAATATTTAACTAAGCCTAAGTCTAAGTGAGTGTGAAGACTAAAAACTAAATTTTTAAAATTAAATGATGAGGGGATGAAATAAATCAAATTAAGAATCAATGAAAATAAAAATAAATCTTAAGGAGTGATTAATACACTTGTGCAAGTAAATACCAAAATTAGAAATTAAAATAAGAAATGAATAAAGAGAACAAGAATGTGTAAGCATAGAAAGGTATCTAAGTCTAGTCTAACTAGAGAACATTCCTACTTTAACTCAACTCCGTTTTAGAAAGGCGTCAGTCATAAATGGGAAATAAAGGTAATAAAGGGACACTAGGAGTGATTTTAGGAGCGCTTTTAAGATTGGTGAGGGAAATTGAAATTTAATTAAATTAAATGGTGGATTTATTGGTGCAACTAAGGTAACGGGTGACAAGTGTATGGGAGGAGTAATTCCTAATTAATTTAAAAAAAATGAATTAAATGTGCAAATGACAAGTGGTCACTAAAAAAAAATTCTATAAAAGAAATGGCTGAGGGGAGAAATGGGGAAGGACAGGTTATGAGTAAGTTTATGTTGCTAAAATTCTAACTAGTTTTACTTGTGAGAGTTGGGACACCCAACGAGAGAGAGAGAGAGAGAGAGAGAGAGAGAGAGAGAGAGAGAGAGAGAGGTATCTCTACCTTGCAAGACTAGTTGGGAGCTACCATATTCTGGTTGTGTTTGTGCATGGCCCCTTTGCGGCTCGGGGGGCTAAGGGGGAAGAAGAATACCCCTAGTGTTGGATGGGAGGTATCGATGAAGTATTTACGGCTAGCAAGTGGGGAGTTGGACAGAGCGCAAGAACAAAAGAATGTCTTCAACTTCGTCACCTTTGGTTACGGTATTCCTCACTGAATTTTGTAACTGCAATACATTAAATTGTATATATGGTTTTAGAAATTGTGTAATCTGTAAGAGGTTCCTGATATAACATTGATGAAATGATTTTTTTTTTAATTTTTGTAAGTCTAGGATGTAAGGAAGGGTTATAAGGTCCATCTTATAGCTCCTAAATTTTGGCTAGAGTCTATTGTCCGCAACATTGTTTGTAACCTCTGTTCACTTAATTTTGACCTTCCAACACAAAAAACAAAATCATGGATTGCCAGCGTGTCAGATCTTGAAAATGATGGTGCCTTCACTTATATTAAACCATGTGCCTCTACCCATAAATTTAAACTATGCGCCTTCGATCCCTTACTCAGTTAATTTACTTCAGATCTTTGTGTTTGAGAAGATCACCAGCTCTGCCCCTTCACACTAGTGCTCAACATTTTATACTTTTCCCTGTGTTTTTTGGAGAGTACTAAGGCTCTACATTTCCTTCTCTTGCTTTGCGAAATTGCTAGCCTTCTCCTTTGCGTTTTTCCCATAAAACACAACGAAATCACTAGCCTTCTCCTCTACGATTTTCCCCTGCATTACTCAACGCCATTTACTTGTCTTTATTCTCTGCTTTTGCATGGTGCACTCAACGATTTTTATTTCTTTCCTCATTGAAATTTTGGCATGCATTCCTCAGCAAATTCGCATGCATTCCTCAACGAATTTTTGGCATGCATTCCTCAGTGAATTTGCATGCTTTCTTAACGAAATTTGCATGTCTTTCTCTGTGATTTTGCTTGGTTATCTTTTTGTTTTTGTTTTTCTTCCAATCTCTGTGATTGGCTTGCATTGCTGCGAATTTTATGGGTATTCTAATCTCTGCGTCTTCCTTCCATGACCTCTGTGATTGGATTGCAGTAAATTCCTTACCTCTGCGTTTTTATGGAACCTTCACACAACAATTCCTCACTGTTAAGGAAAATACATGAAATGATCTTACTCAAGCATTTTCAGATTCCACTTGGCTAGAAAAAAATAGACGGGAATATCACCCTATGTTTATAGCCATCAAAATTAATATCCTAACTCAGAAGTATTGATTACAAGTGCTTATGCTAGTATTTTTATAAATAAAAGTTTGTTGAAAAACTCATTGTTTATACGATTTTCTGAATATAATAGTTGTTGAAATAAATGAAGAGACAGAAGTAAAAACACCAAGTCGATAATTAAGACAGATGAGACATAAAGAAATCATTTATTTCATTCCAATTCATCAAAGAGTCATTTTCTTTACAAAATTTTGTGAAGAAGTTTTGGACCAAAGTCAAACTTAGACATCCCCAATCAAAACATACAAAAGGACCTCTGACAGAAAATAAAAAACTGAACTCAAAAAGCTGGATCATCTTTCCACAGATTGTTTCCCACTCGACTTTGCACAATAGCCTTTGTCAATCATGAAAACTAATTCACAAACAGACAAGTCTACACAGACTATCAAAGATAGATCAACACCTCTGAAAAACAAGTGTCTGAAAGGTGTAATTCAACCCTAAATCTTGTTGTCTACAATAAGGCCTTGCTATCATAAAAAAAAATTAGGTCTTGAATAAATTAAGGAATAAATGAAAACTAAACTATCTCAACACAAACTCAAAGAGAAAACCTTAGTGTGCTTCTTCTTCTATCCTCCCCTATGACTAACATATGTTTTGTGCAGGTGTAATATGCAATAGAACGTGGCACAATTAGCATAGAAATAACAATTCTCATAATCTCTTGTAACCCGGAACCAAGAATTTAGAGTAAAGAAACCCACACATAGCATGAATTATCCATCTCCCATTTGTTGCAAATGGAACCAACATTTGAACATCAATCATGCCAAAACCTTAAGTAGTGTGGAACATCGACATAACATCAAATAAGAACTAGATCTGATCCTTCAATATACAAGGGGGTCCCACTTACTAGTATTATATATATCGTTAGCTTATAATAATAGGCTTTAGCAATACTTTGCGGGCAAAATCCTCGTTGCGAATTTTATCGTCAACAAACTGGCGACTCCATAGGGAAATTTGTTTTCAACAGATTTAAAACTCAGAACTCATGGTTTCGCAGACCAAAAACAGTAGATCAAGAATATATAACCAAAATGATCATGCAACAGGGGAAAGTGAGTGGATTTAATGGAAAAATGACCGGGAATTTGGGAATAACTTATGAAAAAATGTTAAGTATGAGGGGGTTTATCCATGTATGCATAATCATTCAAACACATTTCTCTCTTTACTTCAACGAGACAATTTAATGGACTTACTCTTTATTTCCCAAATGGATGAAGAAATGGAAAGTAGAAGCGGGAGATAACCAATCTCTTTATAAGACATCAATGAAAGAAGATAACAAATTCAGGTGTGTTTTTTAGGGTAAACATCGTAACAACTGTGTAATATTGATTGCTATTGACCAACAACATCTTGCAGGAGTGACACTGTGGCAAAATTGATCCAACATCTTATTTTTGACCAAAATCAACTAAAATATGGTAAGCAATAAAATCATGACAGAAATAAAATTGCAAAATTTTAAAACAACAGGAATGCAAAAGAAGTAGGGAATGTTCTAAGACAAAAGCATAAATCAAACTACTGTAAAGCATAAAAGAAAAATAGTGAAAAACTGAAAACAGAGCTAGACTACCAATATGCAAAAAATCCAAACAACATTAGAACTTTTCAAGTTGGTTCCACGTAATGCTTCAAGTGAGAACCGTTAGTGTTGTAGGAAAACAATCACTCCTGTAAATCTTTTAGAATATAAGAGTTAGTACCTAAGACAAAAAAGATCTTGAAAGGACCCAACCATAATTTTTGAAATTTTAAATGTCTTCCCCTATCAACATGAGTTGAATCCCACAACAATACTTTTTCATTGACCCTAAATTTGACAGTCTTGATACTCTTGTTGAAATACTTCTTAACAGTTTGATGTCTCCTTTTAATATTAAGAAAAGAAAACATCATTTGCTCTTCCAAAGCTAGGAGTGCGTTTATCCTTTATGAAACATCGAAAGAATTTAATTCTTCGATCTGTAGCATCAACCTTAAGGAAGAAATTTCCATCTCTGTTGGCAGGAGGGATTCTTGATCATAAACAAGCTGGAAAGGAGTGCAACCAATGCTTACCTTAACAGTGGTTTGATCTTCCCAAAGGGCGTAAGTGAGGAGAGTTTTCCACTGACGAGGCTTATCTTCAATGAGCCTTTTGACGATTCTTACCATATTTTTGTTGGTAGACTCAGCTTGCCCATTTCCTTCGGGATAATAAGTTGATGAGGTGAAATGTTTAACCCCCACCTTAGTTAAAAATTGGGTCAGCTTAGCAGAAATGAAAGCAGGACCATTGTCTGTAATAATCTCCAATGGACGACCAAATCAGGAAAAAAATGTCATTTTCAAGGAAAGAAATTACCTGATCATCTGTTGAATGCTTAAGTGGGACAACTTCAGCCCATTTTTTAAAATAGTCTGTGGTTGTCAAAATAAAAACTTGCCCTGTTGAAGATGGAGGATTAATAGGACCAATAAAATCCAATCCCCACTTTGAAAAGGGAAATTCTGGGAGGACAGGTTGTAATGGCATGGCTGAAAGGCGTTCTTTCCCAACAAATTTTTGGCACTTGTCAGAAGATATCAAAAAAACATAAGAGTCACGAAAGATTGAAGGCCAATAGTATCCTTTTCTAACAATCTTGAAAGCGATGGTTTTAGCAGAAAAATGACCTCCTACATGAATGATAGAATTTGAGGAGCCATGAGTTTCTTGCAACTATTTATGTGCGTCCTCATCGTTTACACAACGAAGCAACACACCATCAACATATATTTGAAACAAGAAGTCTCCTATAATGACGTATCTTGCAGATTCAAGACGGAGCCTTTTCCTTTGATGAGTGTCTAAGTTGTCCGAACATCTTTGGTGTTGTAAATAATAAACCAAATTCTTATACCAGGGATGTTCAGATACAAGGGGGATCTGGTCATCAATGTAAAAGAGAGCTGAAAGAGAACTATCTTCTTCATCAATTTCTTCACTATTCTCAGCATGCTGAGCTAAGTGAAGGGCTAAGTCACATCCCTTGATAGTGGTAGAAGTCACGATATTCAAATCATGCTCTTGGATATTGGCAGGCTAATGTGCAAGCTTTCATGAAAGATAAGTCTGTGAGAGAAAAAGTTTGACAGCAGATAAAGGGACTTTTACCAACGTATGCTTACCTAGGATAAAGTGGCAAAACTTATCAACAACTTTAACAAGAGAGAAATCATGTTTCTCAATAAAAGAATATTTAAATTCATCATCAGACAAGCTTTGACTCATGTAAGCCACTAGTTTTTCGTTACCTTGGTCATCATTATGCATAAGGACAACAGAAACTGCTTCCTCAGTGGCATTAGTATATATCATGAATTGTTTCTCAAAATTAGGCTTCGCCAAAACCGGTGCAGAACTGATTTCTTTCTTGATCCCTACAAAAGAATTTTCGACATCATATGTCCAAGAAAAAGAACGATCTTGCTTAAGAAGATTATGAATTGGTTTGACCATCACAACAAAGTCTGGAACAAACCTACAGACAAGTTAATGACCCCCATAAAATCTTGAACCTCCTTCTTGGAAGTGGGAGCAGGAAGATTAAGGATAGCAACAATCCTTTCAGGATCAATGTGTATTCCTGAATCAGAGACAATGTGTCCAAGGAGCTTGCCCTCGGTAACGCTGAAAATAGACTTAGAAGGATTTAGAGAAATGCCAAATTTCCTACATCACATGAGAACTTTTCTCAGATGACCAAAATGATCTGATCCAGTTTTAGAATAAACAGTCAAGTCGTCCAGGTAGATCTGAATGATCTTGTCGATCAAATTGTCGAAAGTTATTTGCATAGTTCTTTGAAAACTGGCACCTGCATTAGATAAGACAAAAGGCATACTCTCATAAGAAAAAGGTATCCCAATGAGTAATAAAGGTGGTTTTATATTTATCATCCATTTTTACCTTGATTTGATTGTAACCGGAAAAACCGTCAAGTAAGGACATCATTTGTGACCCTGCAACTTGTTGCAAAATCATTTCCATATTAGGGAGAGGAAAGTGATATTTTATACTGGCCCGATTTAATGCACGAAAATCAACACATAATCTTATCTAACTAGTCGATTTTCGAACAGGGACCAAATTTGAAACCCACTCAGAATATTTGACCGGAAAGATGATCCCAGCCTTCAAGAGTTTTTCCAAATCCTTTCGAATAGTTGCTTCCAATGCAGGGTTGATAGGTCTTTGTTTTTGCCTAACTGGTTTTATGCCTTCCTTGATGGGGATGGAATGATGTATGAGACCAAGATCAAAACCACAAATATCCTCATAAGACCAAGCAAAAACATCTTGAAATTCACCAAGTAGCTTGGCAAACTTCGTTTTCTCTTCATCATAACATTTGGCACCTATTTTTAACATTCTTTGGAGATTCGGGTGTCCTAATTTTCATGGAGATGGTTTCACCCACCTTCCTTTTCGACTCCTCTTCTTTTTGTTTCTCTTTATTTCCTGCATCACTCGATTAAAACGAACCCTCTAGAGGAGTCAAGCCTTTAGGAATATTGTTATCTTCTATGGATATAATTTCCTTATGCTTAAAAGGTTCATTTTGAATGAAAGAACAAATGTGCTCATCGTTAGGGAAGACTTGCCAATATTCTATATTGTCAGGGATATGTGGATGATATAGATATTGAAAGGTACAATTAGGTCTGTGCGGCAGAATTTTTCGATTAGGAGAGGCTGCAAAAACAGCTAACCGATCAGCCATTGAGTTCAATTCCCTCTTGACATGAGTGATGTTGAAAGATAATAGGTTCGAGATAAGTGCCCAAAATGTTTGGGTGTATTGTTTCATCAACTTGTTGCTAGGGGAGTAAATCTTATGTACGAGGTTCACAACGAGCTCAGAGTCTCCAAAAACTGAAAGGTGACCATGAACGAGATTATAGGCGTTTTCAATGCCTAGTAATAAATCTTTGAATTCAGTGACATTGTTCGTGCAAGCAAACTCCAACCTATAAGAAAAGTTACAGATTTTCCTATAGGAGAAATCAAGATAATGCCAGCTCCATTACCTTCATTAGAGCATGAACCACCAAATTGCATGTGCCACAAACCATTATCTAAATCAATTTGTTCCAAAGGAATGTTATCCTCCTCATAAAAGATGGAATACACTCCCAGGTCTTCTTCGATATAGTTCACATTAGGTTGTGGGACACTCTCTATGTAAGGTGAAATCCTTCCCTCTCTAAGGACTATAATGTTTTTAACACTCCGAGGAACGAACAAATGTGTCACGTCGAGTGAGAGGTATCCACCCATCAAAGCTTGCCAATCTCTTCCCAAGATGATTGAGTAATTTCTCACTGGCATATCAATTACCTGAATGCTAAGGGTTGTCCTTATTTTAGGGTGTGCGCACAAAACTAAGGTCACATCTTTAATATCACCTATGGTCATTTGTTGTAGAATATTATAGGAGAGCATGCTTCTGGCATTTCCGTTTATACAAGACAATCCTAGATCTTCCATAATAATCTTCGACATCACACTTGGGCCCGAACCACCATCAATGAGGCAACAATGGACGATCTTATCCATAATATTTACAGAAATATAAAAAGGGGGATTTTTTACAGGGTATCTAAAGTTATGTACACCTCCTTTATTTACAAACGAATCCTCTTCATTTACCTCTTCAGAGAGGTTGGATACAACAAAATATTTTCCTTCCATGAATTGTTTCAGATGCTTCTGTTGTTTAGGGACGACAACCATGTCCATAAGGGTTGCATCTGCTTTGATGTTGGCCAACTGATTTAGGATATTATATTTGGAAGAGGAGAGAGGGGAGGTAATTCTTTAACTGTCATGAACTTTAGGAATATGAACAGTAGCAACGAGTGAAGATGAGTCGGGTTAGAAGGATTTCAGGGAGGATCAAACTTGTCTTTGGGAGCATAGGATTTATTCCTAGTATTGATGATCATGACATCTTTTGGCTCTGCAAAATCTAGGACATCGATGGTAGTTTTTGGTCTTTTACCAAAGATCTTATCTCTGGCACTCTTCCTTACCTCACATGTTTCTTCCTCGTGGTGTTCCTTGCAAAAGTTACACCAACTTCGAGGCAAGATAGCTTTAGACTAAAAATTATTTTCAATTGGGTTTCTAAAGGGAGGTACAGAAGAGGATGAAGCTCTAGGGGTGAGAGGGGAGACAATCCATTTTTTCTCATATGATATCATACGATTGTACATATCTTGTACTAGTTGTAAGAGGGCGGAAATGTATGTCTGTTTAACTGATTCTCCCTAAGGAAGACCTGCTCTTTCAAGCTGTTATTCATACACTAAACAAGTATGCAGAGTGGAACCGAGATTATCAATGGATTTTTCCTCAAGACTATGACCGTAGGGGGAAAGTAATGCATTGTAGTAATGCATGTAGGCGGCTTGGTTCTGAGGTCGGATGAGTTCAGGGATTTGATTGTATAACTTAGTGAAACTCAGGTTGAAGGACTTGATGGTCTCACCATCCTTATAGGTGATGTTATTGTATTCCCGTAAATTCTCGGTTAGGATTTTAGATTGCCCGTAAGTGGTTCTGAACCAATAGATTAACTCCTCCCAAGTAGACATAATCTTAGGAGGAAGGTCAAATAAATCAGCCACAATCTTTCCTTCCAAGGAATTGACAAATAAGCGCATGCAAGTATCATTGTCATTAGATCCTATATTGTGACAGGCATTAGAAAATGCCACCAGGTGTTCATTTGTAGTGACAATGTTACTTCCCGAAAACCTAGGAAGATGTTCCTTGAACTTAGGAAGTGGATGAGTAGTATGTGCTAGGTTAAGAGGAGAGGACACATGCCACGATGTGGTTGTGGCGTCTTCTTCAAACTGAAAAAGGTCCATATTTTTTTATGACTTTGGTGGGATTTGTGGTAGATTGGACAGGGATATGGTGGCTTTATAAGCTACCAATCAATGAAGAAGATGAAGATTGAGAGGATGAAGCACTTCTAGTGCCACCAGATCCACCACTAGATTCCATCTGGTGGATGATGGGTGAGAGATAAAAAGACGAGCTGGAAGAATCAGACAAAGTTCTCCTTAGAGCACTTTTTTGGGTTGAAAACACAACGTTCCATCTTCCTATTTCAACGATAGGATTAATTTCAGGTGATAATCCTCTTCTTCTTCTAGAAACAAGAGAGTCTAAGGACATGAAAGAAAGGCCAAAACTGAAGGAACAAGAAGGTTACTGTTGATTTCTAAACTAACTACGTCTGGCTTCCAATCATTCTTGAGAACTAATATCTTGTTCAATTGCTTCCCATGAATGATTAAGCTTATCACGAGTATTGACATTGTATAAAATGGTGTTAAATAGATTCAAAGCAATGTTGGTCTGATATTGAAGATCAGAATCAATATTGGGCTGCCTCACAAAAGGAACATTCATTAAGAAATAAAACAGTCAAAGAATCAATATCATAAAAATAGATGTATTCGATGTTAATCAAGCATAAAAATTTACCAGAGAGATATCGAAGATCTCCCCAATATCGCCAAATAATTGTTGAGGAAAAGATATAAAATGATCTTACTAAAGCATTTTCAGATTTTTCTTGGCTAGAGCAAAATATATGGGAATATCACCCTATGTTTATAGCCATCAAAATTAATATCCTAACTCACAAGTATTGATTACAAGTGCTTAGGCTAGTCTTTTTATAAATAAAAGCTTGCTGAAAAATTCATTGTTTATACGATTTTCTGAATATAACAGTTACTGAAATAAATGTAGAGACAGAAGTAAAAACACCAAGTCAACAATCAAGATAGATGAGACATAAAGAAATCCTTTATTTCATTCCGATTCATCAAAGATTCATTCTCTTTACAAAATTCCGTGAAGAATTTTCGGACCAAAGTCAAACTTAGACGTCCCTGATGAAACATACAAAATGACCTCTGACAGAAAATCAAAAACTGAACTCAAAAAGTTGGATCAGCTTGCCATAGATTGTTGCCCACTCGACTCTGCACAATAGCCTTTGTCAGTCTTGAAAACTAATTCACAAACATACAAGTCTACACATACTATCAAAGATAGATCAACACCTCTGAAAAACAAGTGTCTGAAAGGTGTAATTTAACCCTGAATCTTGTTGTCTACAATAACACCCTGCTATCATAAAAAATAATTAGGCCTTGAATAAATTAAGGAATGAATGAAAACGGAACTATCTCAACACAAAATCAAAGATCAAACCTTAGTGTGCTTCTTCTTCTATCCTCCCCCATCACTAACATATGTTTTGTGAAGGTGTAATATGAAATAGATCGTAGCGCAATTAGCATAGAAATAATAGTTCTCATAAGCTCTTGCAACCTGGAACCGAGAATTTAGAGTAAAGAAACCCACACATAGCATGAATTATCCATCTCACATTTGTTGCGAATGGAACCAACATTTGAACATCAATCATGCCAAAACCTGTAAGCAGTGTGGAACAACGACATAACATTAAATAAGAACTAGATGTGATCCTCCAATCTACAGGGGTCCCACCTACTAGTATTATATATATCATTAGCTTATAATAATAGGCTTTAGCAATACTTTGCGGGAAAAATCTTCGTTGCGAATTTTATCGTCAACACTCACCTTTGCGCTTTTAAGGAACCTTCACCCAATAATTTCATTACTTCTATGTTTTGGATGTGTGTGATTTGCCTTCGTGTTTCTCAACGAATTCGTGTTTCCGTTCTCAGCGTTTTTGGGGGAGGAAACTACCTCTGCAAATTAATTTCTTGCCCAGAAATCCATTAACCAGTTCTCTGTATTTTTTTTGTCTTGATTCACTTGCTCAACAAGGTAAACCGGTTCTTAGCATTTTTGGGGGAAGATACAACCTCTGCCAATTAATTAAGTTGCCCAAAATTCATTTAGTTAGTTCACTGTGAATTTTGGGGAAGAAATAACTATGCGCTTTAAAACAAAATTATGTCATCTAATTGAAGGCTTTGGTTTTCTTCCTTGTCATTTCCCCCATGTTGTATAGCCTGCGATCTTTTACTTTGATCAAACATGGATTAAACTTTAAGTTGATGACCTTTCTGGAGTTAGCATTACCATTTTGAAATATTAATTTCCTACCTGTATAAATACTTTGGCTGGGGAAAATAGGTAAGAGGTTTGAAGAATCACATCCCAACCACCCTTAAGTTTTTA
Organism: Picea engelmannii; assembly: GCA_009831015.1. Lineage (NCBI taxonomy): Eukaryota > Viridiplantae > Streptophyta > Pinopsida > Pinales > Pinaceae > Picea > Picea engelmannii. The sequence continues at coordinate 215,396 of ML790531.1, read as the reverse complement.
CTTGAAGTAATATTTATAATGTTGAAGGAATACACGAAATATAATCTATTGTTTTAGCCTTCAACCCTTAGAAATTAAAGAAAATAATTAATCCCAATAATTATATGGACCAAACTACCTTTTTATTGAATCAATGGATGGAATAACACATCTTGACGACTCAATACCTTGAATTACAAGGCTTAAGTAGGTTCTCTTTATGACTAGAAGAGGGAACTACTTTCCCTAATGATGGATATAGTAAACAATGCACATGAACTCATAATAATTACATATCAAATGAACTTATTGCTCTAGGTTCTACTTATAAAATCAATTGCATTATCATTGGTATAATTCTAACTTCTAAATCATGAATAGATAATATTTTGACATGTAATGCATGACTTTACATCGTAATGTACCTATGTCCCTTTTTCCTTCCAAATATTTCCTTGACTAATTTACGCCATGGTATAAAAGCAATGTATGGGTGGTCCTATATGTAGTTTATTCTGTAAATGTGTTGAAACTGCACATAATAGATCTAGCTAAACAAAAATACACACATTTGCAGAGAGAATTTGAGAAAGAAGAAGAAGGAGAGAAATGATAGAAGAATTATCATTAACTGTAATGAATAATGAATAATTTACACATGATATACTCTGTATAACTTAATGAGTGTGCACTGGAGGAGAACCAATGCGCCATAGTGGTGGTCTAGAGTGATATGGACACACACTAGCAGTTACGAGACTGAACTACCACCTACTCTAGTCTCTCAGGCAGTTACGAGAGTGAACTACCACCTAGTTGAGTTAACTAGTCAACTAGTCTTCAGTTAACTGAATGAACAAAGAGTAGTGAGGAGTAAATTAGGGAATCAAGGGTAATGTGCCAGTCTGGTGATGATCCCAAGGAAAGTGTGCATTATCATGGTGATGATCCCAATGTTGCATGGTGACAAAACCAATGCAACATCTAAACTCAACTCAACTAGTCAAACTAAAGTGTCAACTGAAAGAGAATATTCTTCATGTGGAATATTCTCCCCTAAAATATAAGAGACCAATAATAATTAATTATGACTAATAAACAAGGAAAAACCTTAGGAAAAAGAAATCCTAGGTGTGTGTGAAGTAACTCCAATACCCCCCCTGAACATCACTATGGTTAAAATAAAGAATGGGTCATGACAATGAGGCCATGTTAGGTACCCAAATACAAAATATACACTGAAATAAAGTGAGGAAAGCGGGAAAAACTCATGGGAAACCCCCCCCTCAAGGTACAATGTATGTAAAAAAAAGAACTATAGTTGCTAGGTAATTGTGTCCTTCACTCCAAGACGACTTCGCAGAGAATGGAACTTCTTCTCAGTGAAGTTCTTGGTGAATATGTATGTCATATGTTATGCCGAAGGACAGAACTATAGGTTGATGATCCCCTTGTGTACTAAGTCTCGGATGTAGTGCATGTGGATCTTGATGTGCTTCGTTCTCTGCCTTTGAACTTGATCTCTGCAGAACTTCATAGTGCTCTGGTTGTCACACCAGATGATGATCAACCGATGAAACTGAATGCCCAAATCAATGAGAAAATTTTGTATCCACATAGCGTGAATGGTTATGTTAACTACCCCTCTGTACTTTGCCTCGGCTGAAGATAGATCAATGGAAACTTGCTTCTTGCTCAGCCAACAGATAGGCCCAGAACCAAAACTGAGTGAGTAACCAGATGTGGACTTGCGATCAGTGTTATCGCCAACCCAGTCAGAATCAGTAAACCCAATGAGATCTAATGTAGAGTTTGTTGCATAATGAATCCCAAAGGTGATGGTGCCTTGTATGTATCGAAGGATATGCTTTGAATCCTTCCAATGTTGCTCATGTGGCTCTTGCATGAACCTAGAAACTGCACCAATTGCATAGGAGAGGTCTGGTCTGGAGTGTGTGAGATACAACAAGCTCCCCACTAGCTATATGTACAATGTGTTTTCAACCAGTGGAGTCTCCCCGCCATCCTCAAGTTTGACTCCTGATAGGAAAGGATTCGGAGTAGACTTGCAGTCTGTCATGTGAAATCTCTTAAGGAGATCTCATGCATACTTGTCCTGAGATAGTTTGATGCCTGATGCATCCTGACTGATCTCGAGTCCAAGTAAGAAGTGTAGTGGACCCATGTTCATCATCAAAAACCTGTCATGTAGAATCCTCTTAACTGCAACAATCGCTGAAGTCGAGCAACCAGTGATCAACAAATCATCAACATACATAACTAAAAGTAGAAGTGAATCAAAAGTCCTAAGCATTTAGACATTTGGGTCTGATTTACAATGTACACAATTCTTTGACAACAAGTAGGAGTCCATATTGGCATACCATTCCCTCGGAGCCTGCTTGAGGCCATAAAGGGACTTCTTCAGTCAACAGACCAAAGATGAGTCCTGCATAAATCCTTGGGGTTGCTCCATGTAGATTTCCCAAGTGATATCACCATGAAGAAATGCATTCTTCATGTCCATATGATGGAATTCCCATCCCTTGGCTACCACAATGGAAAGTGTCAATCATATGGAATCCATATTCACTACTGGAGCGAAGGTCTCATCATAGTCAATACCATGAACCTGCTAAAAGTATTTGGTGACAAGCTTGGCTTTGTATCTGCTAATATGTCCATCTGTTGCGTTCTTGGTACTGTAGAACCATCTGCATCTGACAAGTTTCCTCCCAAGAGGAAGGGGAACCATATCCCAAGTCTGGTTCTCGAGGAGGGAGTTGTACTCCTCCTGCATGGCGGATTCCCAAAAGGGATTTCCAACAGCCTCGCCATAAGACTATGGATTTGAAGACTGAAACAAGAAAATATGCCTGGAGGGCAATGGTTCAGTGGCAGTGAGTGCAACAGAAGGCTCCTTGAAATCATATCGATTCCTCCTAGTATCGGTTGGATCACCAACAAGATCCCCTACATCTTGAAGAGTAGTAGGTGCCCACTTGGGCCTCTGCTTTGGCTCTGCAACTGCATCTGGATGCTCTAACTCTGCATCTGACTATACTGACTCTGAATCTGAATCATTTGAGCCCTCTGAATCATAACTCTCATCTGAAGAACATTCGACATGTACATGCTCATCATCTTGGACAGGTGGAAGAATGAAGGTGTCTGCATGCGGCTGCTGAGGTACATGCGAGACACTTTCCTCAAATTGGACACTTCGCTCAATGATGAGTTGGTCCGAGGAAAGATCAATAAGTCTATATCCCTTCACACCATCGGGGTATCCAACAAAAATACACTCAATTCTATGTGGATCAAGTTCCTTCCTCTTTTAAAAAAGAATCTGGACCCAGTCATGTGAACTGAAAATGTGAAAGTGGGTTACTTTCGGTTTGAGGCCGCTCCAAGCCTCGTAGGGGGTCTTATCCTTGACAGATCTATGGGGAGATATATTTTGTATGTATGTTTCACAATTAAGTGCTTCGTCCCATAGTCTCTATGGTAGTGACTTTGCATGCATCATGCAAGATTCCATCTCCTTTAGAGATCTGTTTTTTCGCTCAGTAACTATGTTTTGTTGCGGAGTATAGGGAACTGTGTGTTGCAACTGAATCCCTGCTTCATGGAAAATATTATGGATCTCATGATTTACATACTCTCCCCCATTATCAGTTTGGAGGACTTTTATCTTCTTTTCGGACCGTGTCTCAACCAGGGCTTTGAAATCTTTGAGGTGTTGAAAGACCTCAAATTTTTGCCTAAGAAAGTAGATCCATGTAAAACGTGAGAAATCATCAACAAAAATGAGAACAAACCTCTCTTTTCTGATAGATGGATGCGGAAAAGGACCCATAAGGTCACTGTGGATCAGATCTAAAGGTGTAGAAGCTCTCTGAGACTTTCCTTTGTCGAATTTCTCTTGAGGGTGTTTTCCGAGAACACATCCATCACACACTCCCTTGGAGAAATCGATGTCTAGTAGACCATCAACCAATATTTTATTTCTAAGTTGTTGCATGTATATGAAATTCAAATGTCCAAACCTTTCATGCCATATCCTACTACTTTCATCAGCATGAGTAAGCAGTAAAGAAGAATCAGGTTCAATGGATTCAGAAAATGTATACAATCTAGACTAATGATTTACCTCATCGGTAACGACCATGGAGTTGGTTTGCATGTCATATATGTCCATGGAATTTTGTGTGAATATTAATTTATTTATAGTACCAAAATTCGTCATCTGATACACGGAGAGAAGGTTGACAAAAAGTTTTGGAACGTGCAACACATTCTCGAAGCTTCCGTTGGTGAGTTCAATCCTTCCTTTTTCGGTGACTTCGACAAAAGAGTTGCCCCCCATCAGAATAGGACCTTTGCATGCATCCAATGAAGAATATAATGATTTTGAGGTATCCATGTGATGTGATGCTCCTGAATCAACGATCCAAGCATTGGGAGATGAGTTGATGACAATCACAGCATGGCTAGAATTGCCTTTCTTAGAATTCTGATATTTTGAATTCTTCTTCTTGGCACCCTCAGGGATGCGATCTCCAAGGTTGTTTTGCTGAAGTATTTGAGACATCATATATATTTGTTTTTTCATGAATGTGGATTATGGATGGAATCCTTTATGACAGTACGTGCATTTCTCCCCTTTTCTTCCCTTTTCCCCTTTGGATCCGGAGGCATCGGTGAAGGGTTTTGTGTACCCTTCATAATTCGGATGTGCATGAGCTTTCCTTTTGTCTTTACCTTTAGATTTATGATATTTTTGGCTGCCATATTTCATAGTGAGTTCATGCACCTTTGGGCCTTTGATTTTTCCCATTTTGATGAGCTTGGTTTGCTCTTGTGTAAGGGCTTCAATAAAGTCCTCAAGAGAAGGAATCTTCCAGGTGGCTCCAGAGGCGAATCTGACAGAATAGAATGTGGATACGAATATAGAGAATTCAAGACCAAGCTTGGAGAGAAAGGTGAGAACCATTTGTTTCTACTCCTTCAACTTATCAACCCCGCAAGCTTTGAGTTGCGACAGCAAATCCTTGAATTTTGTAAAGAAATATTGGATATTGTCGAAGCTTTTTGGATCCAATGTGAGAAGTTCCACCTCCATCATGTGTGCCCTCATCTCATCCTGTTTTCCAAAGAGCCCTTACAGGAAGATATGTGAAAAAGGAGATCGGGAGAAATAAGACTGCAAATTGTTCTGAGTGCCTCATCCATGCGATTTAAGTACTGGGATTTTACTATGGCTGATGTCGGTTATGTATCTATATTCAAGGTTAACCTGTACAACCCTCTGATTTGGATATGTATGACTATTTTTTGCTTCCATACAAAGTAGTTGTAAGGTGTAAGAATGAATTCTTTTTGGAAATCCATCTTTCCATTGTCTTCAATATTTTGTACTAGCAAAAAAAATTGGTGTAGATTTTGCTTAGCAGTCTGTTGGCTCTGATACCATGTAAATTTGTTGAACTTGCACAAAATAGATCTAGCTAAACAATAATACACACATTTTCAGAGAGAATTTGAGAAAGAAGAAGAAGGAGAGAAACAATAGAAGAATTCTCATTAACTGTAATGAATAATGAATAATTTACACATGATATAGTCTGTTTAACTCAATGAGTGCACACTGGAGGAGAACCAATGCACCATAGTGGTGGTCTAGAGTGATCTGGACACACACCAACAGTTACAGGAGTGAAATTCCACCTAGTCTAGTCTCTCAGGCAGTGACGGGAGTGAACTTACACCTAGTTGAGTTAACTAGTCAACTAGTCTTCAGTTAACTGACTGAACAGAGAGTAGTGAGGAGTGGATCAGGGAATCAAGGGTAATGCACCAGTCTGGTGATGATCCCAATGTTTCATGGTGATGATCCCAATGTTTCATGGTGACAAAACCAATGCAGCATCTAAACTCAACTCAACTAGTCAAACTAACGTGTCAACTGAAAGAGAATATTCTCTAGGTGGAATATTCTCCCCTAAAATATAGGAGACTGGATAATGACTAATTATGACTAATAAACAAGGAAAAACATTAGGAAAAAAAATCCTAGGTGTGTGTGAAGTAACTCCAACAGCTTCTTGCGCCACTAAAAATGTAATGAGTACATGACTGAGCGAATGAATTCCCTTACGCCCCGGAAGGAATGTTGATTCGTGCCTAATTCAATAATCAGATCATGCATGTGTCTTGAAAATAATGTGTATGTATTGTTTAATTTAGTAATTGATTAATCACGCGTCTTGAATTTTAATAGATTCTATTTCGCCACTAAACTACGTTGATGTATGATTTCCTAAATGAACAAAATAACTGTGGGCATTGTAATGAAGTTGATTTATGATTATTTCAGTATGTAGATCACGCGCACACCTTGGAAATAATGTTGAATTATGGTTGACTTAAGTAATTGATTAGTCGTGTGCCTTGGAGTAAAGTAGATTTTTTCTTTTGCGCCTTGAAAATAAATAAAGTTGACTACTTCCCCCTTAACTTATGTCGTTGTATGATTAATTAGTAATTAAATCCTCTTGCACCTTGGAATTTATGTGATGTCTGATTGGTTATTATAACGTTATTGCGTCTTGATTATCGTTGATGTTGATGATTTAGCATAGTTAGTTTTGGACTTGATTTTGTTAGTGGGATGTAGACACCTCCTTGTTCCTTGGAACAGTCGCCATCCCTGAGACCTTAAATGGTCAAAATCAATCGAATGATTCTTGGGCTTGAGCATTGCTTATGTGTCTTGGAGGTCCTAACCTTGTAGGGTAGGTTGGGCGGGTAGTATCTTTATGTCATCTTGATGTTATATTTATGTTATCATTATGTTATCTCATGTTATCCCTGTGTTATCTGATGATTATCTTGATGTGATAAGTTGAGAGATTAAAAGTATTGATGATTCCAGTCGACCGTGATGAGTTGAGAGATTAAAAGTATTGGTGATTCCAGTTGACCGTGATGAGTTGATATTGCATTGTCATTCATGGTGCTTGTTGATTATGCGTCGTTATTTAAATGTGTTGATGTGTTGATTATGTGTCATTACTAATTATGTTGATGCGTCAGTTGCAACGTTATTTGATTACGACGATGAGACACTTGTAATTCTTTTATTAATGATGTTGGTTGATTATGTGTTGTGTTTTATGTTTTGATGTTAATTTCCTAATGCAAAAAAATAAAAAAAATCTACCTTTGTGCTTCGCTTCCTAGTTGTAACGAACGGGTTGTTACATATGGTATTATAGAGGGTTCAACCCCGCGACTTGGGATCATTACACCTTCCACTATATTAAACACTTGATTAATAATTTATCACTAATTAAATTGAATTGTGTCCCTGCAGGTAATCATGGTTGGAGGACGTCACAGAGGAAGACGATGTGGTGCTAGGGGAGGAGGCATGACGCCTCTAGTAACATCCACGCCAAAGGGGTCTAACCCCCAAGGAGAAGAGTAAGTCATTAGACAGGAGCAGATTGTTGTGGGGGATGTGGTTGGATTTATGAGGTCCTTTTAGAGGATGTCTGAGGCCTTGATTAACTGTCTGGATAGAGATGAGGCCAGGGAACCTGTATCCCCTGAGGGTCCACAGTGCACCCCAGCCGGTACTGGTAGCATTCACAGAGAACTTGAGAAGGTCAAGTTTCCCTAGTTCTTGGGTGCCACATATGGTGCAGCCACCGAGGCATGATTGGAGAACATAGCGATGTGCTTCACACTTCACGACTACACCTCCACCATGAAAATCTTCATGGCAGTCTTTCAGCTGAAGGGGAGCGCTCTTCTATGGTGGAAGACACTCCTACCACAATAGAACATGGTCATTGAAGACGTGTCATGGAAACTGTTTGAGGAGAGATTTTGTGAGAGTTATTTTTCATAGGAATTCAATGAGAACGCCTTGTGACACGGTGGTCGTATGGTACCCGAGTATGAGGCCTGATTCATGGAGCTACTTAGGTATGCTCCACATCTGAACACTGAGAAGTTGAAGGTCAACAAGTTTGTGTTTAGCCTTAACATCAACATTCGTGTGAAAGTGAGGATACTAATGCCTCAAATGTTTCACGATGCAGTCCAAAAGTCCCTCATAGTTGAGGAAGAGTTGACCAGTGGGGGTTAAAGCAGGACTCCTTCAAGACCAATGGGGTAGGATATATTCAGTGCGTAGAAGCATCAGACACTAGCTATAAATTCATCAGGGTTTCAAGGTACTCCGAGAGGATCCACTTTAACAAAACCATGGTGAACGACACCTCAATATTGGACTCCCTACAGAGGACCACAACACCAGCAACAACGTCGTCTGCAACAACAACAGTTTAATCCTGTTCATCATAACAGACTAGGGTTTCAGGCTGGTGGGCCCTCAACTTCTACTTCAGGGACCAATAGTACTGGACCAAAGACCAGATGATGGACTTGTGGAGAGCCACATTACCAACGTGATTGTTCGATTAAGAGGGCCATAGTAGTCGGGTCAGCCGGACAAACTATAGTAGGACATTTGGGAAAGGCCCATCGGATTCATGCAGTGGTGAATAACTGCTAGGCTGAGCACTAGTCTATTGTTCTCAAGACGTCAAGTACCATCGCTGACCAAACCTTTAGTATTTTGATAGATATCGGTGCTACAAAGAGATTTATTTCTGGTGCAACGCTAAAAATAATTAAGGTAAAGGCATTCGAATAAGATGAGTCTAGCTACGTGGAAATGGCTTTGGGATTCAAGCAGAAAGTTGGAGGAAAGGTTACGGACTGTAACCTCAACCTAGGATATTTTTTAATGAAGTACAACCTGTACGTCATGATCTTAGGATCTTATGACATCGTGATTGGTATGGACTAGTTGGAATCGCAAGATGCAATATTCAACTGTAAGATGAAACGATTGAGTTTGAAATATGATGAGGGACAGAGACAAGTGATTTTAGGAAGAAATTAGGGAGTTTCCCTAAGGTTCATTTCTTCCCTACAACTACGAAGAGCATGTGCAATGGATGCAAGCTATATGAAATCCTAATTTTGAACGACAATGGCATGGTGAAAGGATTAGAAAACCTTCTGGTAGTACGAGAGTTTGCGGATGTGTTCCCAAAAGAATTACCAGGTTTTTCGCCTGAAAGAGAGCTGGAATTTACCATCGACTTAAAACCTGGAACCAAACAGATAGAAAGAACACCTTATCGAATGTCAACGCCTGAGTTACATGAGTTGAAAATGAAAATAAAGGAGTTGTTAGACCTATGAATTATACATCCAAGTGTGTCACCTTGGGTTTCTCTTGTTATTTTCATACGGAAGAAGGATGGGTCGTGGAGACTCTGTATTGACTACCGTCAATTGAAAAAGGCAACGATCAAGAACCAATATTTGTTGCCAAGAATAGACTATTTGTTTGACCAAATGAAGGGTGTGACTATGTTTTCAAAGATCGACTTGGGATCAGGATATCACCAACTACAGATTAAATAGGAAAACATTCCTAAGACCGCATTCAAGACGAATTTTGGGCATTACGAGTTTACCATTTTACCATTTGGATTGACAAACGCCCCAGGGGTATTCATGAGCTTGATGAAGGAAGTGTTTTGTGAATAATTGGACACGTTTTTTCAAGTATCCATTGACGAAATATTGATATATTCTCAGATGATGAAAGAACATGATGAACATTTGTGCTTGGTACTACAATGTTTACAAGAGAACAAATTATACGGGAAACTGTCGAAATGTTCTTTTTAAAAATCGAGGATTCATTATTTAGGGCATGTTATCTTCGATGAAGGTATCATTGTGGATCCAGTAAAGGTAGAGGCTATTATGGAATGGCATGCGCCGACGAACGTACAAAAAGTACGTAGCTTCATGGGTTTAGCTGGATATTATCGATAGTTCGTTGAAGTTTTTTTGAAGATAGCAAATCTGATCACAGAATTGCAGAAGAAAAATAAGAAGTTTGTATGGACTGAGAAATGCACAGAAGAATTTTGAAGGCTCAAGGAGTTGTTGAAGACAATGTCGATACTAAAATTCCCCGACATAGACAAGGACTTCTTGGTATGCACAGACACATCCAAGGAAGGCTTAAGCGAAGTTTTGATGCAAGACGGTCGAGTGATCGCTTACATCTCAACGAAATTAAGGAAGCATGAGGGGAACTACGTGGTGCATGATCTAGAGCTATTGGCCATTGTGTATGCCCTAAGAGTGTGGAGACACTACCTGATTGGAAATAAATTTGAACTAAAAATAGACCATTGTGGCTTACAACACATTTTTACACAAAGTGACTCAAACACGCGACAAAGGCGTTGGTCAGAACTTTTTAGCGAGTACAATTTTGAGATTACCTACATAAAAGGAATAGTGAACAGAGTGGTAGATGCGTTGAGTTAGAGACCATGCATATTTTTGGTGATACCTCTTCAGAAGAATCTCAGAGAAAATATTCTAACTATACAACATGATGATGACTGGTATAACGAGGTTAAGGAAATTATCGAACAAGACACCATGTTGGTACCAAAGTTTGAGGGGTTTACATTGGACAACGACGGATTAATGAGGTATAATAACTGGATTTATGTACCGCCTAACGACGAATTGAGAAGTTTTATCTTAAACGAAGCTCATAGAGCAGTGCACATGGCTCATCCAGGAGTCACGAAGATGATGGCATAACTTAAGCCCTTATTCTTTTGGAAATGAATGAAGGAAGACATAGTTAGATACATGGCGAGGTGTCTAGAATGTCATGAAGTGAAGGCTGAACATAGACATCTGGATGTATTACTACAGCCACACGCTATTTCAGAATCAAAATGGGAGATAATTTCAATGGACTTTATTTTGGGATTGTCACTGACGATAAGGAAGCACGACTCGATTTTCGGGGTAGTTGACACTCTGACAAAGAGTGCCCATTTTATTCCAGTGCGTATGATGTATCAGGTGCCAGAGATAGCTAGATTTTTTATCAGCGATATTGTGAGATTTCATGGAGTTCCTAAAAGGATCATATATGATCGAGGATCAGTGTTTACAAGACCATTTTGGACTAGTTTCCAAGAGGCCTTGGGAACTCAACTTAAATTTAGTACAACGTATCACCTAGAGATAGACGAGAAGATAGAAAGAACGAACCAAATTTTGAAAGATATGTTGTGTATGTATGTGATGGACCAACATAAGTGTTGGGAGGAGTTCTTTCCACTAGTAGAGTTCGCGTACAACAACAACTTTCAAAGAACCATTAAGATGACACCATTTGAGTTTCTTTACGTGAGACCATGTCAGACATCTTTGAGTTAGGATCAACTTGAGGATAGGGTCCTAGTAGGGCCAGAAGCGATCCAAGAAATGGAAGAAAAAATGAAAATGATAAGACAAAGGATTAAAGAAGTGCAATATCAGCAGAAGAGTTATGTCGATGCGCATCATCTTGACCATAGTTATGAATTTGGTGATCGAGTCTTCTTGTAGGTGAAACCGCACAAGATCAGTTTGATCAAGTTTGGAAAGGGTGCTAAACTCTCTCCTAGTTTTGTGGGACCTTTCAAAATTGTGGAAAAGAAAGGGCATGTGGCCTATCGACTAGCCTTTCCTGATTCGTTGAGGCGTATGCATGATGTTTTTCATGTATCGGTTTATAGACATTATGTTAGTGATCCTACACATGTGATTGACATGAGTTCCTTGCAGGTGTCGGACGAGGGTGGACTCACGGTGAAGCCAATCCACATTATGGACCATCGCATTCAACAACGACGACGTCGAACAATCGATTAGGTCAAGGTCCAGTGGGACAATTGTAGTTCGCACTCGGCTACCTGGGAGAACACATATGATATGCGCTAACAATTTCCATATTTGTTTGACAGTTAGACATTTAGATCTTGTCAGATGCTTTATTTACTGCATTTATTTACTTTGAAACTTTGGGACAACTTTGGGACGAAGTTTAAAACAAGAGAGGGTGTATGTAACATCCCACTCGTGTGAGCACATGTTATTGACTTATTCTTTGAGGACACTTGCGTGCAATTGATCCGGTTTTAGTATATGGTTGTTTGTTCTCTTATGGATTCTTATGATGAAGTTGATGGATTATGATGTTATTTTATTTGATATCGATGTATTGACTGATGCTATTGATGATTTTCCCCAGAGTGTGCAGGACACTTGACAGATTGAGGATGATAATGGCATCAATGGACCTCCTTGAACACTAGATCGAGCAAGGGAGTGGACTGTATTGGTTTGGGTATTTTTATTTATGCATATGTGACATATGATTGGGTATATTAGGATGTTGTTTATGGATCATTGACAATGTTTCATTGATGGATGCAGGATGACGATTGTTTTATAATAAGACTCACATAAGGCGTAAAGGGGCCATGCACAACAACCATATATTGAGGGAGAGGTGTGTCAGCATCCCTACCACAGCTTGCTATCACTCTCGTCGTGGCTCGAATTGTAGGTTAGTGATTACCTAGTTCGAGAGATCCATGATGTCATGAGGGCGGACTGAGACAGTTGTTCATGAAGATTCTAAGGGGAACAAAATAAGGCAGGTTCCTTATTCCTTAGAGGCCCTTAGTCTCTCACAAGGTCTCCTGAATGGAGTATTGACTCCAAGGGTTGGACAAATACAAAAACCATTCAAAGGAGAGTGGAACCCTTGGAGCATGTATTGTGTCTTGAAGGGCACGTCACGTAATTAAAATTTGAATCAAAGGCGAGTGGCACCCTTGGAGCACAAAGTGCGTCTTGAAGGGCACATCGCAGTATAAAAAAATGAGTCAATGAATCTAGGTGGCCTAGAAAATTTGAGTGAATGTTAAACCTTAAATCTTGAGCACTTGCCGAATTAATTAATTGATTAATTAATTAACTAAAGAATGAATTTATTAAGCATAATCCCTGAGGGTTTATGCGTTTGCAAATAAATATTTAACTAAGCCTAAGTATAAGTGAGTGTGAATACTAAAAACTAAATTTTTAAAATTAAATGATGAGGGGATGAAATAAATCAAATTAAGAATCAATGAAAATAAAAATAAATCCTAAGAAGTGATTAATACACTTGTGCAAGTAAATACCAAAATTAGAAATTAAAATAAGAAATGAATAAAGAAAACAAGAATGTGTAATCATAAACGATACATTGGTGGAGCTCTGTAACTTTTAGGGTTTTCTTTCATGCTCTCGATTTTCACCTGCCCGCACCCTCTCTGACTCCCTTTGTACGCATTGATCACCTCATCCCTACAGCTTTGACCACCTTAGAAGAATGGGCACAGAAGGGGGGTCGAAATCCCCTTCCTACCGTAACGTTGTTGCCAATGATTTAGAGAACTCGTGAGAGCGTCGACCGTCCTTTGAGCCACCATTGCACTTATGAGACCAATATCTGCAAGAAGAGATGGATATAAGAAAAGAAACGAACACAGATGCAGAGTCCTCGCATCCAAAAGCAGCTCGGGTTTGGATACCTTGAAAATGTATCCCTCAAGCCGCGATTGCGCCCAGGTACGTCATCAAAACCACCAGAATAGGGGAGCATACACATTTCATGAGAGACCATGCCCTCATAAGAAAATTCATAGGTCTTTGGCCCTCAGAAAAGGACCTATCTCACTTGATCAAGGCGTGGTGGAACCCCAAGGGAGACTATGAGCTCCAGTTGAACTCCAAAGGCTTATTTACAGTAATGTTCTACAACCTAGAGGATAAGGACAAAATCTTTGAAGGGGGACCATATTTCTACAACTCGCCTGGCCTCTACCTACGCTTTTGGATAGACCGCTTCTACCCAGAAAATGAAAACTTTGCATATGCACCTGTATGGATTCACCTCTATTCCCTACCCCAAGAGTTATGGTTAGAGGAAATTTTACTGGGCATAGGCAATACCTTGGGTAAATATGTAAGATCTTATGAAGCTACCAAACAGAGAAAATACACATCTTATGCAAGAATATGTGTCTATATGAACATCTCCAAATCCCTCTCAGGCACAGTTACCTTAGAATACCAAGACGAGGAATGGGCCCAAACCATAGAATATGAACACATCCCTTTCAGATGTCAAAAATGCCATGAACATGGACACCTTTTCAGAGATCGCCCTCTCAATGCCCTCCCCCAAGAGGGAAGCTGAAGAGAAACCAAAGGAAGGATTTACCCAGGTTCAAAATCGAAGGAGACAAGCACAGAAGAAGCCCACAACCAACAATGGAAAAAAAAAACCCAAAACATAATTCATTTGAAGCCCTTAGCCACCTCCGAGAGGTAGAAGAGGTGTAAAACCCCCACAAGACCACGGGTGAAATATCCCAGTAAGCACAAGGAAGATCAGTCATCTCAAGAATACCAAACCCTAGAAAATCAAGCAGGACCTATCAGAAATTGACCTAGACATTTTAGAAGAACACTCAACAAGAAGGATCTCTAAACCTTACCAGAAGACCAACTTAGAAAATTTCACAAAGTATTTATGGACTCATGAGCAGGGGCTACATCTAGGTTGGGGATCAACATAGACCCAAACTAATATCCAAGAAAACACCCAAAATAAAATATAAGATGGGGCATAAAATCGGCTCATCAACTAATAAAGGAGGCAGGAAACTATATGATCAACTCGGGACAGATTCACAGGCTCTCATAGAGCTCCTTTTACCACCCACCAAATTGTTAACTATGAATATCCTCACCTAGAATATCAGAGGCCTAAATGGAAGATCCAAACAAAGGATTCTTCAAAACTGCATCAAAATGGAAGACCCTGATATATTCCTGATACAAGAGACAAAATGTGCAAGGAAAACTGCAAACGATATCATCAAAATATGTTGGCGCAACTGTGAATCCTATTAAACAGAGTCAAAAGGGGCTTCAGGAGGCCTAGCCATCCTATGGAATCTTGCCATAGTCATCCTTGATCAAGGATTCTCCACTCCATGCACCATCACAACGCACTACAGAGCCATCGGTTTGGACAAGGAGGGAATGATCACAAATTCCTATGGACCGCAGAACAACCAAGACAAAGACCTCTTTATTCAAAGCCTAGCTTCCCTAGTTTCCTTAGCAGAGGGTAAGCAATGGATAATAGGGGCGAATTCAATATGATTCTCACACTGGAGGAGAAGCGAGGGGGGGGAAAGTGCCTGGAGAAGGATATCACAACATTCCAGGAACTCATAGAGAACCTCAGACTGGTAGATATTGAGAACATCAATGGCACCTACACCTAGACCAACAAAATATCAGGTCACCAACAAATAGCATGCAGGATTGATCGCTTCCTCATCTCAGAAACTCTCCTTTTGGAAGGCCCCCTAGTATATTCCAACATCCGCCCAAAGGCAGGCTTGGACCACTGGTCGGTTCAGCTCTGGGTTGACACTATTGCCACCCCCAATCTCAAACTCTTCAGATTTGAAATTTTTTGGGTCTCCCATCCAAATTTCCAGGAGCTAGCCCATCACTGGCGGAGCACTGCAGAAACACAGAGAGGTACAAAAATGTATTGCTTCCAGCAAAAACTCAAATATTTCAAACAACAGGTGCACAAATGGAACAAATAAGTCTTTGGGAACATTTTCTAGGAAAGGAAATTGCTGAAACAAAAACTAGATAACCTTCAGGGAAAATTCATTCACACATGATACACAATCACTCAACAGCATGAGGAGAGTGAAATAAAAAAGAAACTAGAAGAAAGACACAAGCAGGAAGAAATCCTGTGGAGACAGAAATATCAGGTCCAATGGCTCAATGAGGGAGAGAAAAACACCAAATTCTTCCACCTTTCTATGATCCAAATACGCCTTATCAACCACATCACGAATCTGGATGACTCGTAAGGCAACACCCTGTTAACCCATCAGGAAATAATGCACGAGTTGACAGGCTTCTACACGGATCTCCTTTCAGAACCCAATATGGATCGCACCTCAGCAATAGAAAGGGTGACCAAAAATATCCCAACTATAATCACCTAGGAACAGAATGAAGCTCTCATGACACCAATCACGCAAGCAAAAGTGGATCATTCTATTCAGGAGTTACCCACAGGAAAGGCTCCAGGTCCATATGGTTTCACAACAGACTTCTTCCACTCGTATTGGCCAATGTTGAGGGAGGAAGTGTGAAAGCTGGTGGAGGAATCCCGCAACTTAGGCAAAGTTATTCCAACACTAAATGCCACTTTCCTCACCCTAATACCCAAAGAAGAAAGAGTCAAAAATCTGAAGAACTTCATACCTATAGCTCTTTGCAACGTGATATACAAAATCATATCCAAGGTCATAGATCTAAGACTCAAGCCAATTCTACCCTTCATTATCTCCAAAGAGAAATCAGGATATGTCAAAGGAAGGCAAATCATGGATAGTGTCATACTTGTCCATGAAATCATTCACTCACTCAAAATCACTCGTACTCCGGGTATGCTTCTAAAACTTGACCTTTCAAAATCTTTTGAGAAATTAAGCTGGCAATACATGAAAGCACTCCTATTGGCTTTTAGTTTCAACAAGGATTGGATCTCTTGGATAATGAACCTCATTTCCTGAACCTTTTTCTCAATCCTCGTCAATGGTGTCACCTCTCAACCCTTCTCCCCCTCAAGAGGAATAAGGAAAGGCAAGGCGACCCTCTCTCCCCTTTCCTTTTTGTCATAATGGTTGAAGGCCTAGGACGCTATATCAAAGCTTCAATTAAAAATGGATCCCTCCAAGGCCTCCCTCTTCATGGGTTACAACCGACAACCTCCCATAGCCAATTTTTCGATGCGATGTTTCTAATGAACACCCCCACCATGCAAGAAGCAACTAAACTAAACTACATCCTCTCTGATTTCAGCGAAGCCTCTGGCACCACCTTTAATTTGGCCAAATCGCAACTCTTCTTTTTTAATACTCCTATGGCAATCCTTCAGCACCTTTCTCAACTTCTGAATACCCCTGTCTGCACTTTTCCCTCTCACTACCTAGGACTCCCTCTCTTTGACTCAACAACTAGAAACATCTCCTGGGACTCTCTACTTCTCTCCATCACCAACCATCTTAGCAACTAGACCTTTCACTCCCTCAACCTTCCAGCCATAATTGTTCTCTTAAAGTCAGTCCTCCAAGCCATCCTAACTTACCTTTTATCGGCTCGTGTAGCCCCACAATCATTCATAATGAAAATAAGAAATCTCCAAAGAAACTTTCTTTGGCATGGACACAACCCAAACAAAAAATGGGCCCTAGTCAACTGGGACAAAGTCTGCAAGCCCAAATATTCCAATGGTCTGGGCCTTCGGGACCCTGGGAAATTAAATAGCACCATGGGAGAAAGAATTTGGTAGAGATGGCTCAAAACACCAGCAGAGATCTAGGAAAAACTCTGGAAATGCAAATATGCCCCAAATATGCAACAAAGTCAACTTATAAGAATGAAGGAGAAAATTCAGGGCTCCAACATCTGGAATGCAACCTGGAAAAATCGACCACTCATATAGGAACATGCCTTCTGGGAAGTTTGCAATGGCCAGAATGCCCTATTCTGGATGGATTCCTGGCAGAAAATGACACCTATTCAACTGGAAGAAAATCTACAATCCTACAAAAATCACATTCGAGATCTAGCCACTCTCAAAGTAGAATACTTGTGGGTAGATACCCCCAGCAACTCTCCCTAGAGAAGATGGAAATCTACCCATCATGACCTCCAAGTGGAAACAAACAGTGACCTACAGCACTAGAAGCAAGCCACAACCCAAAGGAGAATCCGAAAAAGCATAGATCAAGACATTCTCAGATGGGGATACACACCTCATGGAAGCTTTACTCTTAAGGAGGGATACACTCTTTAGGAGAATTTCCACAACTTTCAGAAAGATAACATCTGGACAACAATATGGAAATCAAAACTCTAGCCCAAAATCTCCACTTTCCTCTGGCTCCTTCTCTAGAACAAGATCTTAACCTGGGACAATATTCAAAGACATGGCTTCATTGGCCCCTCGATTTTCCATCTATGTCATCTTCAGGCTGAAACCATGGAGCACCTCCTCAACAACTGTCTACTCAGTGAGAACATCTGGAACCATGCCACTCAGTTCATTAGAAGAACCAAACGAGTTAAAAATAACATCATAAGCACCATCAAATATTGGGGCTCTGGCTCCTTCCAAAGCCCTATCCTGAACAGAACCTGGCAACTCTTACCAGGATTTATAGTCTGGCAACTATGGAAAGAGAGGAACAGAAGAATATTTCACTCCCAACCTTCTCCTCCCACCCTCCTTTGGAACACAATCCTCCTGCATCTTTAAGAAACTCTTCAACTACAATTATGGACCAAGGAAGACTTCCCCACCGACCCAGGTGAGCTCTCTCTCCTCAACTCTTGGGGCTTCTTACTTGCTCACTCTACCCCTCCTCAGCATCCCCCCCTATCTTCAAAAGTCTTCAGTCCCTCTAAGTGGATTGCCCCACCGCCAAGCTTCCATAAGGTCAACTTTGTCAACTTTGATGGCCCATCTAAAGGAAATCTAGGACACTTAGGATATGGAGTGGCCATAAGAAACAGCTCAGGCCAAATACAAAGCCTCATTGCAGAAAAAATTGGATGCGATACCAACAACTCAGCAGAAATTTGGGGTCTCATCAACGGAGTGAAAATGGCTCTAGATCAAAACCTCACTTGTCTAATCATCGAAGGAGACTCCAAAATCATAATAGACCTGGATACAAAAATATTGAATGGCAGAGATCCAAGGAAAATCACTTCGAGTTGGTGCCTCCTTGGCCCTCTTTACAGCTTTCAGGGTCTTCTCATACCCTCCCTAACTCTAACCCCCTCACACATTCGACGAAGTGAAAACAAACTGGCAGACAAACTGGCCAATGTAGGGGTTGACTCTATGCAGTAGATCATTCTCCATGATTCAAGGTAGGCCCAAAGATCACCCCTCTGGCTCCAATGCAAGGAGCTTGCCCAGCTATATGGCCCTCATCAGGATGGGGTGTCACCTCTATCCACCTAGAAATTCTTCCAAGTCAGAAATGATCAGAAGCTCAGGAGAGAGCACAAAAGATCTTTAGTCGATAGATGATTTCGAGATCTTGGCAATCGAGAGTCAGAAACATGGTGGTTGCTTCTCCCCAAAGACGCGAAGTCGTGAAAAGTGAGAAATGACCTGGACCATTGGTGCTCGAGAAGATCTGGACCATCGATCTGGTCACATTGATCTAACTCGAGAAGATCTCGGGAACTCAGTTATAGGGATTTCGAAGCAGGGAGGAAGCTGTCAGCCCAAGGCGGGAAGTCGTGGTACGTGAAATCATGAAATGCGCGAGAAGATCTAGATCGTTGATCCCACAGAGATCTGGACCGTTGATCTGACACGAGAAGATTTCAGGAACTCGGCTACCGAGTGTCCGAAGCTGGGGGGAAGCTTCATGCCCAAGTCATGAAGTTGTGAAACGTGAAATCGTGAAATGTGCGAGAGGATCGGGACCATTGATCCTGAGGAAATCTGTACAGTTGATCTGTCGCGAGAATATTTCGAGAACTCAGCAATCGAGCATTCTAAGAATGGAGAAAGCAGCCAACCCAAGTCGCGAAATGCGAAATCTTGAAAGGTGCAAGAGGATCCAAACCCTTTCTCCCAAGGAAATCTAGACTGTTGATCTATCGTGATAATATTTCGGGAACTCGACAATCGGTTTTCTGAAGAATGGAGGGAGTTGTCTGTCGAAGTCAAGAAATGCGAAATCATGAAACGCGCGAGAGGATCTGGACCATTGATCCCAAGGAAATCTAGACCGTTAATTTGATCTGAAGGTCTCGAGAATTTGGACTCCGGGAAAACCGTGAAGAGAAACCTAATCAGTCCTACCTTGTGCTGCAGGCATCTTTGTGTATGCATATAGGCTGCAAATCTTTTTTGTAAGATTTAGTTGGAATTAATATAAGGATCCACTTTTATTTACAGAAAAAAGAATATGTAAGCATAGAAAGGTATCTAAGTCTAGTCTAACTAGAGAACATTCCTACTTTAACTCAAATCAATTTTAGAAAGGCATCAGTCATAAATGGGAAATAAATGTAATAAAGGGACACTAGGAGTTATTTTAGGAGCGCTTTTAGGATGGGTGAGGGAAATTCACATTTGATTAAATTAAATGGTGGATATATTGGTGCAACTAAGGGAATGAGTGACAAGTGTATGGGGGAGTAATTCCTAATTGATTTTTTAAAAACGAATTAAATGTGCAAATGGCAAGTGGTCACTAAGAAAAAATTCCATAAAAGAAATAGCTAAGGGGGGGAATGGGGAAGGACAGGTTATGATTAAGGTTATGCTGCTAAAATTATGACTGGTTTTACTTGTGAGAGTTGGGAAACCCAACTTGAGAGAGAAAGAGTGGTAGCTCTACCTTGCGAGGCGAGCAGGGAGCTAGCGTATTCTGGTTGTGTTTTTGCATTGACCCTTTGCGACTCGGGGGGCTAACGGGGAAGAAGAGTACCCCTAGATTTTGCTGGGAGGTATCGGTGAAGTCTTCACAGTTAGAGAGTGGGGAGCTAGACGGAGCACAAGCATGGAAGAACATCTTCAACTTCATCACCTTCGATTGCGGTATTCCTCACTAAATTTTGTAATTGCAATAAGTGAAATTGTATATATGGTTTTAGAAATTGTGTAATCCGTAAGATATAACATTGATGAAATTTTTATTTTATTTTTTTTCCCTGTAAATTTAGGATGTAAGGAAGGGTTATCAAGTCCATCTTAGAGCTCTTAAATTTTGGCTAGAGTCTATTGTTCGCAGCATTGTTCATAATCTATGTTCACTTAATTTTGACCTTCCAACACAAAAAAAATATTTCATGGATTTCCAGCATGTAATATATTAAAAATGATGGTGCCTTCACTTAGATTAAACCCTGCGTCTCTACCCAAAAATTTAAACTCTACACCTTTGATCCCTTACTCGGAGAATTTACTTCGGATATCTGTGTTTGAGGAGATCACCAACTCTGTCCCTTCACACTAGTGCTCAACATTTTATACTTTTCCCTACGTTTTGTGGAGAGCCCTAAAGATTTGTGTTTCCTTCTCTTGCTCAGTGAAATTGCTAGCCTTCTCCTCTGTATTTTTCCCATAAAACTCAACAAAATCACCAACCTTCTCCTCTGTGATTTCCCCCTTCATTAATCAACAACATTTACTTGTCTTTATTCTCTGCTTTTGCATGGTGCACTCAACAATTTGTATTGCTTTCCTTAGCGACATTTTGGCATGAATTCCTCAACGAATTTTTAGCATGCATTCCTCGGCGAATTCACATGCTTTCCTCAGTGAAATGTGCATGTATTTCTCTGCGATTTTGCTTGGTGCTCTCTGCGTTTTTTTTTTTTTCTAATCTCTATGACTGACTTGAATTGTTGTGAATTTTATGGGTATTCTAACCCTTGCATCTTCCTTCCATGACCTCTATGATTGGCTTGCAATAAATTCCTTACCTCTGTGTTTTTATGGAACCTTCACACAACAATTCCTCGCCTCTGAGTTTTTAAGGAACCTTCACCCAATCTGCATTTTACCAAAAATGAGATTCTCTATTTTAAAAACGATTCGCCCAAATTCTATAGGATAAAATTATTTTACCTTAAAAATCGCCAAAATTTTATAAAAACTATATAAAATACTTAGAAATTTGAATATTTTTACAAAAAATCGCCAAACATTTATAGTTAGCATATGAAGCATTAGTAAGATTCGCCAAGGTTTCTAAATTTTAAAATAGATTTCCATCCTTAAAATCATCCCTGATTTCCATACCTTTTTGTTTTCGTTGTGTGCAATTTGCCTTCGTGTTGCTCAGTGAATTCTTGTTTCTGTTCTCAACGTTTTTGGGGGAGGACACAACCTCTGCAAATTAATTACTTGCCCATAAATACATTAACTAGTTCTCTGTGTTTTTGTTGTCTTGATTCACTTTCCCAGCAAGATAAATCCGTTCTCAACATTTTTGGGGGAAGACACAACCTCTACCAATTAATTAACTTGCCCAGAATTCATTTAGTTAGTTCTCTATGAATTTTTGGAAAGATGCAACTCTGTGCTTTAAAACAAAATTATGTCATCTAATTGAAGGATTTGTTTTTCTTCCTTGCCATTTCCTCCATGCCATATAGACTATGATCTTTTACTTTGATCAAGCATGGATTAAACTTTAAGTTGATGACCTTTCTGGAGTTAGCATTACCATTTTGAAATATTAATTTCCTACCTGTATAAATACTTCGGCTTGGGAAAATAGGTAAGAGGTTTGAAGAATCACATCCCAACCACCCCTAAATTTTTACTTGAAGTAAGATTTCTAATGTTGATGGAATACACGAAATTTAATCTACTGTTTTAGCCTTTAACCCTTATAAATTAAAGCACATAATTACTCCCAATAATTATATCGACTAAACTACCTTTTTCTTGAATCAATGGATGGAATAACACATCTTGACGACTCAATACCTTGAATTACAAGGCTTAAGTAGGTTCTCTTTATGACTAAAAGAGGGAACTACTTTCCCTAATGATGGATATAGTAAACAATGCATATGAACTCATAATAATTACATATCAAATGAACTTATTATGGTAGTATGGATTTATGAACTCATAATAATTACATAAATCCTAATCGTAATGTATTATGGTATTATGGATTTTGCTAATATTTTTCAAAATGTAATGCTAAATTACATAAATCCATAATACCTAACGATTAATTACTACATTTCCATTATTAAATCACTTTATTGGTTAGATTTTTTTTATACATCTAAGTCCTAATTCATTTAAATTCTAAATATGATCATTATATATAACAATTTTGGGAAACATTTGGGGCATATAGTGTCCAAGGAAGGTATGTTAGTAGATCCATAAAAGATAAAAGTAATAAGGGATATGGAACCACTTGTAACCCATGCAAAATCAAGTCTTTCTTGGGCCACATATGGAATTAGAGAAAAAAATTCAAAGGATATGCCAAGACAAGTAAACAAGACCATCTTGTTAGGATGATTATGTATATTGTTAATGCTTTTTGAAGAATATGATTTTAAAATATTTGTGAAACACAAAATTTCCCATGAGGGACTAGACCACTTATTTAGGATAGAGAATGGAGTAGAGGAGAAATAGATGGAATGATACTTCTCCAATGCTAACTTGTTTTAGGGTTAGACAACAATTAGGTACTTGGAGGATGTATATCACTGGAATATGGTAAAGAATCCTAAGGAATGAATTTTCCAAAGTAAAGAAGCATAGAAAATAAATAATTAAGATATAAGATAGTAGTAGTGTACCTATATAGAATAGGTATGAATGCAATATTGAGAAATGTGTTCAACCATAAAAAAACTAGACACTTGATACATGAATCCCATTATGGAGAGGTGGGTGGAGATTTTTTAGGAACCAAGACAATACAAAATATTCTTCATGCGAGATTATGGAATCCTACCATGTTTGAATATTGATTCAAGAAGGTGAAGAAGTGTGTATAGTGTCGAAAATGAGGGAATAAACCTTACACAAGATAATTTCATGATCAGTTAAATCATATCTTAACCTTGCAACATGTGGTGGGTTGCATAGGGGTAAATAACTCTAAGTGCATCTCCTCGAAGGATATCACAATCCTCATTATATCTAAATATAGGGGTATCAAATAAAACTTCGTCATGATGAGGAGGGATAGCAAATAAAACCCCTTCATGACGAGGAGGGATAGCAAAAAATTCAATAACAACATGGATATCAATGGAGTGTGCAACATTATGAGATACAACAAGATCCTAGGGAGGACCCTGAGGAGGAATGGGTGGCATTTTTGTGTCCACCTTTATTTTTCCCTTTGTATGTAACCATAAGATCATGGAAAAGGGTTTTGACATCTTTAATAATATATAGGGTTCACAAATCTATCCATATTGTGAAAGTGAGGAAACTAGATTTAATTTAAAAATGATTTGATGTAACTACAAATTAGGAGGGAAAGGTAATAAGGGTGGTTGTGCACTAGGATCTCCCAAATACAAATGTTCTACCTACAAAAATTATATTCTATGTTATCTTTTAACGAATGTGTCGCCCCATACAAAATCCCCACCTGAAAATTTCTTCGCCCAAATCGACCCATTGAAACGTGACTTAAGTCCAAAAATAGGGTAATTGCTCTATCTCTGCCCCACAAAATTATAAGTAAAATAACGTTAAAAGTAGTGGTATTTCATTTGTGCCGAAAAATATTCCCACTTATTCTACACCTCTCAAGTCATTTCAAAAACCCATCTCAACAAGGTCATCTTTCCTTGTTGATTATCCCAAGTGCATTCCCTTGGTTGTGGTTTCGCTAGATAGTAGTTAGGGATAGTGTGAATCTAGCTAATCCATTCATGTGCATCACTAATTAGATGAAGAGGCATTTGGATACCTTAAGAGAGTCATAGTTATTCTTGTCATTTACTCCTACTTGGTTGAATTTCTTCACTTTAACATTCAGATCACTGAGCAGAAATCACATTATGTCAGCATCCACAGGGACCATCGCAATTATTTGTTTTAATTAAATAGTCAGATTTCCCTTGTTTGAACCAGCTCTGAGTCGACTGTTATAAGGTTATGTATTAATTATATTAATCATATTAGATATGTTAATTAGATTAACACTAATGCTATTAAGGTTATATATATATAAGGTTATGTATTAATTATATTAATCATATTAGATATGTTAATTAGATTAACTCTAATGCTATTAAGGTTATATATATATATATATATATATATATATATATATATATATATATATATATATATAGATAGATAGATAGATAGATAGATAGATAGATAACATAATAAAAAATGAAAAAACATAAAAAATAAAAAATAAACAAAACATAAAAATTCAAATTCCACAAAACAAAAAACCCAACAATAAACTCCCACAGCATGTGCCCGTGCCCATTTATAGAAGCTTGTAGTTGGAGGATGTAGAGCACCCAAACCTTGATACAGAGACAAAGGAAGAGAGAACCTGCATCCAAGGGGGATTTTCTCATAGCAAGAGAGACAATATAAAACCTGTTAGATTGGGACCTTTACTAAGCTCGAACATTGGTAATGTAGGGGAAGCCCACACCCATTCATAGCTTGTAGTTGGAGGACATAGAGCACCCAAACCCTGCAACACAGACATAGCAAGAGAGAACCTGCAGACAAGGGGGATTTTCTCAGAGAAAGAGAGACACTGAGGGGAGACAGTGACAACAAGAGCCAAGGGGGAGACAACATCAGATACAAAGTGGCCAAGGGGGGATTTGTTCAGAGCACCAACAATGCCACCACCAAAATCGATATGCTTATCTACCAATTCATGCATTTAATCCCCCCTCTTGCTACCTTTCCAAGATATCATAGATTGGATCAACAATTTAAGGATGGAAATTATAGTTTTGAATCCAATCAATGTCAATTTTGAAAAATATTTAACATATCCTAGATTTATCATTTTTTGGGAAAAAACTAAGTTTTAAAATTTTATTATTTTTTCAGTGGTTATTTTTTGAGTGTTTTTTGGCCCTGAAAACTTGCTAAAATAGGTTCAACATCCCTTCATATTTTATATCTAGCTTCAATTTTTATAGCACACTTCACAATTCCCATTTTTTAGCTATGGTTGAGGAAATATGGCTCCAAGAAGTTATGGTTCCCTTGACTCATATACCAAGTAAGAGAGGGTGTGCCTTCGAAAATATGAAACATGTTGAAGAGAGTAGATCTAGTAAAGAGTACAAGGTGGAAATCCTCAAGGAGATTAGATGTAGGGCCTTTATCATGCAATGCCTAATGGTGTGAGATACGGTGATGATAAAAATGGAAACCCTTGAAGTGTCTATTTCAAAGAAGGTTTTTAACTTCTAGAGGAAGGAATATTCTAAGAGAAGAATAATATACAAGAATACAAAGAACATTCTAAAAAAAATACATAGATGTTTGTATGATACATAAGAATAAACGATAAAATGCAATCATCCATATAACTATGTTTCATGAATCTGCTAGTTAATAAGTAAAATTGATACTCAGTTCACTATTTTTGTATTTGAAACATGCCAAGTGGAATTGTTATCCTTTCCAACACATATGAATTCCTTGAAATCCCATTTCATGCATGTATGAATTCCTTAAAATTCTTAGTAAGGTGCAATGTGGGTGCAATACCAAGGAAGTGTGATTTAAAGAATTATGCAATAAATGTGAATTGAGATCAAATTGTGGTCAAGGTTTCTCACCCTAGATCAAAAGGGAGGGGGTTACTTGTTATTGAGAATATGTAAGCATACAACATTTGTCCCAATGGTACCCACACTAGACATTATGTGGTGTGGTTTGATATAGTGTTTGATTATACACCCTTCTACTATGTAAGCAAATAACATAATGATGATTTCTCCAATGGATGGACAATTGTTTTATGGAAGAACAAATCAGATTAAAAGTGAGGTTATAGATGTTAAATATATTGAGAAACACGATACCTATGTATAGAATTTGGAAGGAGCATGATGAACAAGCTAGTAAGTGCTCATGGCATTGCAAGTAGGAGAAAATTGGGGTTTGAAGGACTTTATTTTTTATAACATCATATATAAACATATTTTGTTAATATAATGGGTTTCCTTCTTTTAAGTGTTTGTTAAGCATACAGCCAGTGTAGTTACAAGGATGAGAAAATGAGTTGTGAGGAACAAATGAGAGTCTTAAGGATTTTCTTTCTTATAAACTCATACATAAACATATGGTGGTAATAAAGTGGGTTTCCTTCTTATAAGTGTTCAATAAGCATAAATTTTCATGTAAGGGTGAGTAGAGACAAAGGGTGTGAGTTAATAAGTAGACATTTTTTTTTTTAGTTTTATTTTCCAATGAGGTATACTTCCATTCTCATCCATCTATTTTTTTGAAATTTTAGTGATTTGGTCCCTATTAAAATGGAAAAAACCCTTGAGGACAAAGTCCCATTGTGGAAGTTCCCATCAATGAAGTATAACTATAACTTATGGAAAAATTCCTACTTGATTCGTGGGAAAATTATTATTGAAAAGAAATTGAGTTTTCAAATTATTAACTCACTGAGACAAAGATAGATAGCAACTAGGGAACTCTAAACTCATAGAAATGATATATATTACATGAATATCTTAGATAAGAAAATTCCACTAGAGTACATGGAAGAGTTGAGCTCACTATAGAACTTGTAGTACACACAATTTTTTTGATTAATTGGGTTGGTTGTGTTAAGGTTTAAGCTATTATTAGGTTTCTTTTCAATTTACTAGATAACCATAGCATAGATAGGATCACTGAGAGAAACACAATCACAAGAGTACACAAGCATTTATCCTGGGAAACCCTCAAGGGGAAGAAAACCCAACAAAAATTCTTTAATATAGATTCAATAACCAAGTACCATAGCCAATCCAATGCCAAGACAATAAACCAAACACTAGAGAATATCCTCTCCCAAGCAATTCACCTCTCTCTCTTCCTTCTTCCTACAACTGGTAGTTGCAACTTCCTTCAATACTTGTGCACTAGATGAGTGAGTTGAGTGAGTGAAAAAATGAGTGGTTGGCTTCCTTTATTTATACAAACTGGAAAGCGTTGAAAGGAGGTGTCTCTTCACTGGTAGGGCCGAATTGTCTTCTTGGGTGGTTAGAACCACTTTAATTTTCCTGGGGGGCGACTTCTTAATTTTCATATTACAATTAGGGTTTGACCAATCCGCAAAATGGGATTTCATCAATTACAATGCCCGACATGATCAATCCACAAAAGGGGATTGATGTAATGAATATTAAATCAATAATAAATAGAATACTCTTTGCAATTATAATATTTAAACACTCCCCCTTAACAAGAAGCATATTCTACAACATCATCAGGAGGGAGAGAGAGGGAAACAACATCAACTAGGTAATAACATCAACTGGATAACATCATCAACTGGGTAACAACATCCATTAGATAACATCATCAACTAGGCAACAACATAAACTAGATAACATCATCAATTGGGTAACAACATCAATAGGATAACAAGATGCATCAATATAATCCACTTGGTCATCTGGCATCACAATCATTGATTGGTTCTCCATGAATCCATATTAAAGAATTTTTGTTCTCTTTATATTTGTGCAAAATATACTCTTTCTTTGTTTCATATTCACACAGAAGATACTCTTTCTTTCCTTCATCTTCATGCAGAAGATACTCTTTCTTATCTTCACATAGAAGATATCGTATATTCACACAGAAGATGTCTTTTCTTCACACAAAAGATATTCTATGATTTTTTCCATTCGTTTTATGTTCTCCCTTCTCTTGTAGTCATCTATCTCACCCATCCACTAGGGAGGACTACTACCATAACTTCACTCCTAGTCATCCCACATGAACTAGAGAAGCTAAGATGCTAGTCTGGGCAATACTAGACTCCCTTTCCATGATCCATGCAGGATCACGACACAAACCTTAAGAGCCAACTAACCATTCCACATGGTCAAGGTTTTTGTTCCAAGCTACTCAATCCTTGGCCAGAGGAGAGTATCTGCCTACTACCCCTTGGAGAAATATCCACACTCCTCTCTACGAGGGTGGTCACACCCCTCTCTACAAGGGTATTCTAGCATGTCCCTAGAGTATCCAAAACTCAACACTTGGACAGAGGCCAACCTTGGAAAATTTCTCACTCCCCTTCTCTACGAAGGTCTCTTCCTTCTCTACGATGGTCTCTTCTCTTTTCCTTCTCTACGAAGGTCTATCTGTGGGATTGCTCATTCGTTCTCTATGAAGGTCTCTTCCTTAATATATTGGGTGCCTTCTTGATTTCAAACATTTCTTTCTTTCTGACTTCATACTAGATCAACCTGCTCCCTTTGCATCTATAAGAATAGTACTAGAGCAACCTGCATTTACCTGCATCTCATCAACTATATCTGAGTATCCATATTTATCTTCATATTGAACATTTATGTTCTGCATCTTTAGGAGCCTCCTGCTCCTATATAAATATTGGATATTTTCTGGTCTTTACTGACTATCACCATATCATAAGTCCTTCTCATGCTATCTAACTTATGCAAGTCAAGGCATAAGTTATTTCTTCCGATACGTGTGAACTTACTTACACTATTCTTTCTTAGATATGTCACTTAGCCAATCAGTGAGTAACAATAAGAAGTAATCAAATAAAACTATACCATGATTTCTATCAGAGTAGTACACATCTTTTCTTAAGAAAAACTTGTTCAACCATGTACACATCTGAAACCCTAATTAGGAATAAGACTTTTGAACTCTTTTTCACTCTAGCTATGAAATTACCAAATTTTCCCTTACTATAATATCTAAACACATACCTTTGTCACTCTCATGAGTGATCATACCTGAAATACATATTTTATCTCTTTCTTTATCCTCTTCTTTATTACTTCCTTCATAAATCTGCATAGACACTGAAATAAAATGAGGTTAATTAACATTCTCACAAAAATCTAACTTGTAATGATAAACATGAATACTTATCTTTTGATTTTGTGTGGGGAGGCTCCACGGACTCCACCATTTTCTATCTTTCTTCAGATCAACTATCTTCAACTTAAAGTACATATTTCTCGATTTCTTCTAAAGCTTTCTTTGAGGGAGGAGATTCCTCTTCCTCTGCCACATGTGCTTGATTCTTTCTTTTCCCTTTTCCTTGAGGGCAGTCATAAGAAAAGTGTTGCAACTTTTGACAGTTGTAGCATCTGATCTTTGAAATATCTTTCTTCTTATCTGGAACTCTTATGGAGTTAACTTCTTTATTGTTCTTCCTGAAGGAACTTCTTCTGTTATTTTGAATTGTAAGAGCTTCCTCTTCGTCAACAATTAATATCTTATGTTGGTCTACAAGTCTAGATTCTTCATGTGTCCAATCTGCCCATAACTTATCAAACTTGGGTAACTTGTTTCTTGCACACACTCCTTGTACAAAAGGAATCTAAAATGTTGGAAACCCATTTAGGGTTGTGGTTACAATTTATTTGTCACTAATGGCATCTCCAATAGATGCAAGCTGATCTCTAATTTGAAAAACTCTCATAAGATAGGATGAGACAGATTCTGAGTTTTCCATCTTCATATTACGAAGTTGATTTCTTAAGGCAAGATTTTGGCTAATGTCTTTTCTTTCATATAACCTGTTGAGTGCTTCATACATTTGCCTTGTTGTCTGTAGCTCAGATATATGAGGGATCAAGTGATCCTTTACTGAATCCAACATGATTCTCTTTGTTTTATTTTCATTCTTCTTGTGCTTGGTCTTTTGCTCTTCTTCCTCTGGTTCTGGTACACCCACTGTAACATGTTCTAGGAGATCATTCTCATCTAGAATCATCTGCAACCTATGCTTCCAAGATCTGATTTTTCCATATCCTTCCATCCTGTCTTATACCCTCATACAGTTATCCATTCTTTCTTGCAATAGAAACTCTAGTTCTTTGGGCTATAGAAATAATAGAAAAATCAAATTTCTTGGATCTGAAAACTGAACTCACCAAAAGATGCCCTGGACTAAGGCAAGTATGTTGGTATAGTCAGTTTATGAAAATTCCAATTTATGACCCTTGAAATTGGACCTGTGAAATTCTGGACTGCAACTTCTGGTTTTCTGGTACTTCTGGTTTTTTGGTATTTATGGTTTCCTTGTACTTCTGGTGTTTTGGTGCTTCTAGTACTGGTGAAAACTAGGGTTTCACTTTCCGGGAGTTCTATCCATTGAAAATGTGCATTGAAGGTGTCAATGAGTTCCTTAGGCTAGGGTGCACTTTTCTAGATGATCTTTGGGTTGAAATTCCTCTTCAATAAAAGCCCTAATTTTCTTGTACGTCAACAATGACATTTTTATTTTTCCTTTGAAAGATTCTCTCTTCAACTTAGCTATGATACCATGTTAAGGTTTAATCTATTATTAGGTATCTTTTCAATTTACTAGATAACCATAGCATATATAGGATCACTGAGAGAAACACAATCACAAGAGTACACAAGCATTTATCCTGGGAAACCCTCAAGGAGAAGAAAACCCAACAAAACTTCTTTAATATAGATTCAATAACCAAGTACCATAGCCAATCCAATGCCAAGACAATAAACAAAACACTAGATAATATCCTCTCCCAAGCAATGTGCCTCTCTCTCTTTCTTCTTTCAGCAACTGGTAACTATAGCTTCCTTCAATACTTGCGCATTAGATGAGTGAGTTGAGTGAGTGAACAAATGAGTGGTTGGCTTCATTTATTTATACAAACTGGAAAGCGCTAAAAGGAGGTGTCTCTTCACTGGTAAGGTCGACTTGTCTTTCTGGGTGGTTAGAACCACTTTAATTTTCCTAGGGGATGACTTCTTAATTTGCACATTACAATTAGGGTTTGACCAATCCGCAAAAGGGGATTTGGTCAATCACAATGCCAGACATGATCAATCCACAAAAGGGGATTGATCTAATTAATAATAAATAAATAATAAATATAATACTCTTTGTAGTTACAATATGTCAATAGGTTTTCATTGATGTCAACCCTTGAATAAAGTCTGGTAGCGAATTCTAGTATCCCCTTGAATAAAGTCTAGTAGTGAATCCAGGTAGCACAAAGGTTCGGGTAATGGATCCAAGTTTGTTTGATGGATAATGGTACAAGTTTTGATATATTTGTAGGTAAAACTATTCTATATGGATAGTACATGTCATTCCATTTCCGGGGGTATGTGGAACGTCACATAACTCCTCACGGTTAGAGAGTTATGGCCATGTGAAGTTGGAGAACCCTCATGAGTCATCTAGAAGCCCCAAAAGGTCAAAGTAGTCAAAGTGTTTCCAAAGAAGAAATTATTTAAATAATAAAGTGAAGTGACGAGTGTACTATAAGTCAAAGAGGATGCAAAACAAATTAGTTAAATTATAAAGTTAATGGAGAACTTACTAATTATGGAAAGTGGTTAAGTTAAGTGGACAAGTGGTTATAAGTAGGTTAAACTAAAATAACGAAAGTGGGTTAAGATGGTTAGAAGGTAACCCCTTGAGGAAGCTACATAAAAGTATAAATAAGAGGCAAGGGTCTCTCATTCAAAACACACTTGAATATCATTGAATATCTATTTTTGTGAAAGGTTATTTGGGCAGATATTATTGATAGAGAAAAATTGTAGCAGAAAAAGTGCGGCAGGAAAACTACGGCAAAAAAAGTGTGGTAGGAAAAGTGCAGCAGGAAAAGTGTGGCAAAAAAATTGCAACAGAAAAAGTGTGGCAGGAAAAGTGCAGCAGGAAAAGTGCGGTAGGAAAACTGTGGAAGAAAAAGTGCAGCAAGGAAAGTGTGGCAGAAAAAGTGCAGCAGAAAAAGTGTGGTAGGAAAATTGTGGAAGAAAAAGTGCAGCAAGGAAAGTGTGGCAAAAAAAGTGCAGCAGAAAAATCACAACAGGAAAAGTGCGACAGAAAAACCGCAGCAGAAAAAGTGCGCAGAAAAACCACGGCAACAGAACGCTACAAGAAAAAAAAGGCATGGTTCTCATATGTGTAGTGTTGAATTTATGAATCAAGTTGAGGGTTTTCCTTGTAAATATGTTGGATGCCCTCTTGGGATTTTATGGCTTGATGTAGAGTTGATCTGAGGAAAAAATACTGAGGTTTAGTATTGGTTCATGTTTGAGGGCTTTTGGTTGAGGTATGTTTCTGAAGTTATTGGTACAAATAGAGGTTGTGTAACAGTGAGGTTCTAGAACATGGTTTGAGGTACAGACTTGTGGTATAGTGTTTGAGGTATATGTGATCAGACCAGATTCGTTGATGATTATACAGTGACAAGTTTCTCAGTGACATATTCAGTTTCTACATTTGAGGTATATATGATCAAATCCGATTGGTTGATGAGTATGCAGTGACAAGTTTCTCATTGACATATTTAGTTTCTACATTTGGAACTTATATTTCAGGGCGGTTGGACGGGGCAAGGACATATGGTTGTCGCCACCTTTCGGTTGTAGCCAGAGAACATAGGGGGTTGTAGCCTCCTTCTGGTTGTAGCCAGAGAATTGGGGAGTTGGAGCTTCCCTCAAGTTGTAGCCTGAGAAACTAGGGGGTTGGAGCCTCCTTCCAGTTGCAGTTGGAAAACAAAGGAAGTTGGTGCTTCCAATGACTGTAATTCTTAAAGACATGTAAGAAAAAGAATCATGTGGTTTTCTCCCGCTTTGGGTTTCCACGTAAAAACACTAGTGTACTGTGTATGTGTATGATTTCTCATTTGTTCATTGTTTATTTACTCTGCAACTATTGGATGATAATGCTACATTGATATAACACTTGCATTTTACAATTTAAAAAGGATTAAATTGCTCTATTACTGATTCACCCCCCCTCTCAGTAATCCAACAAACCCAACAACAACTAGAGGTTCCATCCTTAACTAACGGAACTTATATTTTAGGTTTAACACATATTTGAATGATTTATATGAATTAGTATTTTTAAAATTAAAATGGAAACAATGAAATATTTCTCTTAGTTCTTTTCATCATCTACCTAGTATGAAAATATCAATGGTTATTCACTCGAAGGTACATGTAAGGCATAGAAATAAAATCTTTGGAGGAAAGATAAGAATTAAAATCTTCAAAAAAAAACTTAGAAATAGAATCTTCATATGCAAGCAAATAAAATAGGGGCAAGGTAGGATCCATGCATGCATCATTAGAATTACTCAATTTATTGTATGAATGAATAATTGTTGTTTTTCAAGTGGTTTTAGACCTTACCCATTTTTCATAAATAATTTATTCCTTCCTTTTCATGAAGGACATGGAAGGAAGAAGAAAATATTATTCATGTATTTGAAATAATATTCATATTTCCGATGAGGGTCGTCTTTTCGGTGAGTTAAATTTCCACCTTTCTTGTTCATTTTTTTCAAAAATACCATGATCTGGGTTGTCTTTAAATTGTCCAAAAACCCCTAGGGTAAAGTTACGTGAGGAAATTTCCCAACATAGAAGTGGAATCCTAATTTTTTGCATAGTTCCTATCGAGTTTGGGTTAATTTTTCAGTGGAAAAAATAGATGATATGAGTGCCCCTTTCAAGTCCAAAGCTCAAAAATATGGAAAAAACTAGGCAAGGAGAGTCGCGGAACATGAATTTGTAAGAAACTAAAAATGTCTCAAAATGTTTTGTCTTTCTTGGTGTTGATGTGACACTAGTTATCTTCTTTCAAACCAATGTATTTTTTGTGGATCTTTTCCAAATAGTTAGGATCCCATAAAAGTGAATTCCCACATAATTCATAATCTATATAACAACATTTGAATCAATTATCAACTCTATCTCTTTAATAGTGTAATGAAATTTAAGTTACATTGTTTACAAGCGATGCAAGTCATATCAATAAAGGTGGAATATTGGTGAAACTATAATTGATATGATTCAAATGGATATGTGACTTAATAGACAATATACAACAACCATATTTACAACCTTTGGTTGGTTAAAAGTAGTGAAATCCATGATACTAAATAGTACCTTGCCATAAGAAACTAATAAATCCTCTATTTGAAATGCACCTAATCATTTGTTACTTTTGGAAACTCAATCACCTACAACTTGTATCGATTCCCTATGATCCGACATAAGAAACATGCAACATGCCCGAGGCAACCATTTCCATACTGGAGCTCAAAAGACTAGGTAAAACTAGAGCACAATAGTAACACAACATGAGTAGAAAATGCCATAATAGAAACATTCCACAACATTCCCTTTTGGCTAGTCATTGCAACTAAATCCCTTTGCATACCACTCTCTCCAAATGTTTCCTTGTGGCTTGTCATATCCATAATGTATCCTTACAAGTTCTTAAGATGCATACTCTATCATTGAAGGTGTAGTCTGTCTCTAGAATAAACTATGGAAAACCTACAAATCCACATTGTTAGTCTTTACCTTTATAGGGGGAATTATTACTAAAAGAAAAATCGTAAAAAAGAGACCCAATGTGGAGAAAAGTACAATAAGTATATACCATTATAGCCTATTTACCAAAAGAGTAACTAAAGTTATCAAAATATGAGGATATGTTATCTTGGTCAGTCAACAAATCCTATGGAGATAACAAGATCAAGTTGGAATAAGAAAGAGCATGACATTTTCATTTATAATATTTAAGGATGCACAAGTGATGAACTATGTCAAATATCATCGATACTATGTAAATGCTAAAATCTTCCCAAATAAAAGTCACTTTACAAGTGTTAAGATGTGCTTGACTACTTGGTAAATCTCGACATTGTTATTGTTCACACTAAGGTTTAATTCCCCTAGTGATATGCTCACCTTTCGTGAATCATCTCATCTATGGTCTTCACCTCTTGATTTGATTCTACCATGTTTTGGACCTACTCTAGAATGCATGAGACAATGTTGAAGGTGTGTCATACAAGGTCATAAACGTCCTTTACCACATGGATGTAGAAGGTTTTACAACTATTCCATCTCCAATCCATCCAAAACGAACATGACCCATAGAATTGCATTTTAAAAAGGAAACTTTTATGACTTTTACTATAGATGTACTCTAACAAATTGTTTGAACGGTTTAAATTTTGATCTCAATTAAGATCACGCCAAGTAAGCAATTGATGGTGCTCATGGTGACACAAATATCTTCCATAGAAAAAACTTTTTCTAGCCAATGTTTTGCCAAAATTTTACCATACAAACTCACATGTTACTAGATAAAGTCCAAAAATTTCAAGTGTGATCTGAGTGAAACTAAGAGAGGGGGGGGCTATTCTCACCTCACCAACCCTTTTCTCCACTTTAGATCGTCTCTCCTTCAATGCAAGGGGGGCTTCCCTAGGTGATTATTCCTAGATTTAGGGAAATGAATCTCAGGCTGATGGAAAGAGTAAACCCAAAAAAAATGGTTATGGTAAGTTTTAGGGTATGAAAGATGATGGGAACACTAGACACTAGTGTCTTTTCATTGGGAATATGGGGTCAACTAGGAATTCTCTTAAAGAAGGTAAAGAATGGATATTTGGCCATACCTAAGGTAGTCCACTACAAACCTTAGGATATCCTCGTATAGGATGACAACTAGGGTAGTCCACTACAAACCCTAGAAAATCATCCTATGTCCTTTAACAAGATTTTAAAATGATATCAAGGGAAGTTATTGTTATATTTTTCAAGCAGATATATAACAATGTCAAAATGTTTATTATTATTTTATTGTAGCCTTTTTCAAATGTTTGTTAACTATTTATCTCATTCGATGGGGTGCAGGTACAACCAAACAGGTATCTATCATATTTTTCCTCCTCGAGAGAGGGAAGTTCAGGAAGACTACAGGAAAGTGAGACTTCTAGTAGGCCTAAAAGAGGGAGATCAACTAGATGTCAAAAGATTAGAAGAAAGTTCCATAAACAAATGGAATTTTTTCTCGCAAAAGGGGGGTCATGTTCTTATGATGATGAGACCATAGGTGACATCGAGGTGCCATTGAGGTACAAACATCTAGTGAAACAATGGGTACCCAAGGATCTTCCTCATCTAAACACAGATTTTTGTGTGAACGAGAGGATATTTCGGATTGCACCATCGTCATTACACGGTTCGGGGTTGTTTTGCATGGATATCATAAAGGTGGGTTACGAAAGATGTATTGAATTGATGAATTATGTCAGACCCTGCTACAATTACAAATATTGAATGGATTTGGTCAAATATACACGCAATATGTGCAGATACAGAGTATCTGCAAATTATTTACAGCTAAAAGACAATCATCAAAATAAAGGATTGAGTATGTACATTGACAAAAGTCAAAAGCATCAGGGAATATTGCAAGGTTTATAAACAATATACAACCTAGGTATATAAATAAACAACCCAATTGTGTATTTGATGGGTGTGAAGGAAACTGTGTTTTCGAGTGTTCCATAAAATCAATAGTTGCAGGGGAAGATTTGTTGATCAATTAGAATTTGAATCGAATCGATACAAACATTGTTACTATGGGAGTGGTAAATATAACATTTCACCAAACCTGTAATTAATGAATCTAATAGCTTATGGTTTTGTTTATTAATTTTTCATTTCAATATAAGAAATATAAGGAATATGTATACCATCCTCTAGGCAACAGGTATACCTCATTTTTAATTATGTTTTTTCAAGAGTCTATTGGTTTCATTTTGATATTAATGGTTTCAATATTTTTGTTGCAGGTTGTTGATCGGGGAAAGTCTTTGATGGATGAGATGCGCCATCGACGAGGCAGCAGGTATACCCCATTGTAAATTATACAAATTAAATATAAGCAATATGTTTTCTTAATTATTTTTTTTCGAGATTCTATTGGTTTCATTTCAATATTAATGTTTTCGATATTTTTGTTGCAAGTTGCACCTGACCGGGGAAAGTCCCCGATAGATCAGAGGACACCATCCTCAGCCCAACCAATATAACCCTTAGTAATTGTAGAAATTAAATATGTTGTATTATTACATTTTTTTTATGAGTCTATTGGTTTCATTTCGATATTAATGTTTTCAATATTTTTGTTGCAGGTTTCACCTGATCGGGGAAAGTCTTCGATAGATCAAAGGACACCATCCTCGGCCCAGCCGATATAACCCATAGTAATTGTACAAATTAAATATGTTGTATTATTATGTTTTTATGATGAGTCTATTGGTTTCATTTTGATGTTAGTGTTTTCTATATTTCTATCGCGGGCTATGTATCCATTAGCAAAGAAATCCATAGAAATGGATGTGGATGAGCTAATGTGCGATGATGACATTGCATCATCGCTTAAACCCTTTCAGATGTTAAAGAAGTCCGTAAAAAAAAATGTGGAAATCCTTCGCTTGGTATTCATTCAGCCGCAAACGGAGGAGATTAGAGAAAAGATTGATCATTTGACGATGAGAGCTCAATCGTTGAACGTAAGTTGTGGGATATTTAATTAGAAGATAAATTCATTTATGGTTTTATATTTTCTAATCGTATATGTCATGAACTAAAATATGGTTTGTTTTTACGGGCGTATTTGAATCCACATAATCCTGGTGAGGGGCATGTTGCTACTATTGATGTTATTGATGAGTCTTCACATCACAAGCATCTAACCCCACATGTATTTGAAAATGTGTCATTCTTGTTGAAGGAATAGTCAGCAACA
Organism: Picea engelmannii; assembly: GCA_009831015.1. Taxonomy (NCBI): domain Eukaryota; kingdom Viridiplantae; phylum Streptophyta; class Pinopsida; order Pinales; family Pinaceae; genus Picea; species Picea engelmannii. The sequence continues at coordinate 177,015 of ML790531.1, read as the reverse complement.
CATAGCAGGACACCCTAGAGGGAATATGTGGGTACACCCTCTACTGCTCGATGCACGACAGATCATGCAGAACAAAGTCAGGGGGTCGATGCAGCAGATATTAGTATTGATATTACTCAAGCAACATTTCCTGGATCTTCTCGTGTTATTAGCATGGGAACAATACAAACCACATTTTTGGTGGACGAAAATCTCATTCCCATAAAGACAGAGAAGATCCCAGGTATTTAAAAAATGTTGTAACTATTATATTTAATCTGATTGAAATTTACTCATAGATCATTCTTTTTAAACTAATGATGACATGATCATTTTGAACAATATTACCAACTTAACGAGAACTGTGACCTCAAAACGACAACTCTAGCCCCAAAAACTCATATTTTTGCATAAAAAACATGAAAATCAACCCCAAATCAAAAAGTGGTGCTACTGGTAGCACCATTTTTTCAAACGGGGTCAAAATTACAATGTTTTTCAAGCATGACCTTCAAAACACATACAATAACTTAGAAAAACCTTAAAATTAACACCTAAATAAAAAAAAGTGATGATAACTAAAGATTTTTTTTTTTCTAAACGTTAAAATTATGGCTCATTTCAACCTAATTGAAATCATGGCTTTGACAATAGATCCCTATGCAAAAAAAAGAAACCCAAAATTGGATACAAAATGGTCACTTAAAAATTTATTTACTAACATTTTTTTCTTCTTAAATTTACATTGAAAAATAAATAAATAGAAAGGACAAAATCTTTGCAATATTTTTTTTTTAATGAAGCAAAA
>ML790531.1:143216-162905 GCA_009831015.1 Picea engelmannii | reverse complement strand
GTCCATACTTATTTGATCGTAAGGAAATCTTCTACAGGACAAAGAATCAATATCAATTCACTAAAGCAGGTCATGATTATGTGGTTCATGCTCATCATGTTAAAGCAAATAAAACACTTCAAACAAGGGAACAATTAACAAATACAGTGCAAGCATGCAACAAACCAATAATTGTTTCAAATGAAGTAATTGATCTTAAGCAAGAACAAGACATGGTTGTTGAATGGAAAATCAATCATAAATTACTTCAAGATAAGCTCATGTCATGCAGATATTTCAAGTATATCAGCTCATTTGCAGTCGTCTTTTTGATGTTGTCATTAGCAATGTTTTCTACATGGATGATAGTAGCTTCAGTAAGATGTAACAGGGTTCAAATGGCTAACAATATACTGTTAGTTGTCATGATTGTGTTACAGTTGATCTTGATGAGACAGGTGCACAGGACAGAGTTCATAGACAGAGAGCAAGTCGGGTGGCCTATCCCGAGCTTGTTGACTGGTCAGTAACCTTTTGGGGACCAAAAGGTCTTATTGTGGCGAGGTGTGATCCAAAATTGGATCCAGAAGTTTGGCAGGGCTTGAAAAATGCTCAAAAATGAAAGTGCCTAGAATGCGACGAAACCTATGCCATTGTGTCTGTCTCGTCTTCCTGATTCTGGTGGTATATTTACTTTGTCAAACGGACTCCATATGGAGAAGATATCGCGTTCTTTCCCAAAAGCCAAATAGGTAAAAAAAAAGGGTGACTGTACAGTTCGTACAGTCCACGTGTCATGATGACTGTGTAGACCGTACGGTCCGTACAGGTGATGTGGCAGACCCAGAAGAAAACACGTGGTAGGCCCAGAAGGCAACATGTGGCAGCTCCAGGAGACGACACGTGTCAGGCAGATTTGGGTGTACGGGCATACAGTTGGACCTATCCCGAGGTGACACGTGTCACCACTGTAAGGGTGACACGTGGAACGGGTGACGTCAGTAGGTGACGTGGCAGGCTGACAGGGCAGGACGGCAGGGATGACGTGGCAAGTTGACGTAGGCCGTACGACATTTGACGTGGCAGCACGTGGTCTAATCAGTGGTTGACACATGGCATGATGTGATTGGTTGGTTGGGTGCCACGTGGCCCAGTCATGGGCTGCCACATGGCAACTCATGATTGGTTGTTCGTTTATGTAAAATTTTATGGCTTGGCCGGGAGTCGAACCCGCGACCTCCCGTCGGGACTATGGACTGGCAAGGCTAGGCTAACCACCTGCCCGACCGGTGTTACTTGTTAACCATATGGCGCATTTCAAATTTAAATTTGAATTAAAGTTTTGTCGGGGGGGAAAAGGGTCGGGGCTTAGCCCCAGCCCTCGGCATACAACATATAACCATGCAATAGAACCGGGAGCGCGCAGGAATAATGGTGTAAGGGCTTAGCCCTTGGTCCCCATGCCATAAATAACCACTGCCCACAAAACCAGGGGTTATTCCGACCACAAAGGGCGCAGGTAGTTGGTAACAACCCGCGGTTCCATGCCATAAGCCACAGGACCCGGGGCTGGAGCAGAGAAAAGGGGCCAGTGCCATGGCGTGTGGCCATATGGAGTCCATACGACCATGCCAGAGGGGGCGCGCGCCCAGGGCTCGGGGGCTAGCACCCGAATTAGTTCAAAAGTGGGTTTATAACCAATTTTTGGGTTTTTAATTGTAATTAAGCATGTTTTTAATTGTAATTAAGCCTATTTTTAATGGTTTTTCTCCATTTTTGGGAGATATTGGGCATTTTTGGAGCCTAATTTTTGGGAGGAAGTTGGAGATGAGTAACCAACTTCCTAGCTATATAACCCAAGCCTGTTTGAGGCCATAGAGGGCATTCATAGCAGAGTTATGATGAGGAGAAGCCAAGCCAAAGCCATTTTGAGGCAGAGAAGCTTTTGAGGAGGAGACGTTGTCGGACCATTTCTGGGAGCTCCGGACATCCGTTTCGTGTGACGTTTTCTTTGCATGGTTCTAGAGATCTGGAAGAACATGACCAGATCAGTCTTGTAGCCATTTGGCATTGCAGGGATGTACTTTTGAGCTTTTGAACAGAAATAAAGAAGCCTCCCCCGCAGAGAAAAAGGCCCGGAGACGTAGGCAAAGTTGTGTCGAACTCCGTTATCAATCTGCGTGTTATGGTTTGTTGTCTATTATTTCATTTCAGATCTTCATATGTGTATATGGCTGTCATAATTCCTCTTCTTTCCTCATTCTTTCACTAAGTTTCTCAAATGGTTAATTAATGCATGCAAAATTAAAACTCAACCATAAGTCATTAAAAGATCTGACAGATCACTAGCACCTCCCAACCACCCTGAAATATAAAGTTTGTTATATATAAATTTATCACAGTGATACAATATTTATCAATGGCTTACCAGTCTCATCATTGTTCTACTGCACTTCTCTTCTCTACCTGCATCAGTGTCTTCCTGCACCTCTGCCTTATGCTTTATGTTCTTCTGCCTTTTATGCTCTGTGCGCCATGTCCCTTCTATGCACCATTCCTCTTCTGTGCATTTCAAATGTTGCACTTTTCCTCCTTCTACACACCTCAATCACTCTCAACAGCCTCTAATCTCCTCTCTGTTCTACGTCTTTATACTCTCTGTTCATCTTCTGCATTCTGTATTCACAATGCTTCTACATGCACTCCCCATGTCGAGTGCTCTGCCTGATCATCATTGCAACTCTTCAGCTTCTCTAGTGTTTAAACCCATGTGTCCATCATCACCAGGTGTTATGCCGAGATTCCTTAGCCTCTCCAGTAGTTGAGACTCTTCGTATTCTTTGTCACAATCAAGCTCATTCCCTATGTTGCAGTTCCAGGCTCCAACGGTCTTACATCTGTCAATAGCCTCTATGAATAGTCTTCATTCCACTGGAAGATGCCTCGAGACTCTTCATCTTCTCTGGCGATCACCCTGAAGTATCTTTGAGTCCTCTGACATAAACCATCAGTCGTTTCTAGCAGTTACACTATGAACCTATTGAGCCTTGTGCCTTTGGAACCTTTCACCTTTCCTTTCACATGTGGCCTCAAGTGGTGACCACACGTCTATTCAGAAGGTGCTTTTGAGACTCATGTTTTGTGGATCTGGGGATGAGGCATCTCGACTCTCCAAGTCGCGATCTCCAAAATGGAGCTTGGTTGCATTAGCTCCTTCCTCCATCTTCCATAGATGTGACCACAGCCTTATTCGAAACTGCATTTCGCAATTTTGTGTTTCGTGAATTTGTTGTGAGTCACTCTGACTCTTCCAACTCCCAATCATGAAATGGAGCCTTGCAAATTGCAAGCTCCTTCCTTCACATGCCCACAGTTGTGACCAAGTGTTTATCCATAAAGTGCTTTCGCGATTTCGCATTTCGACATTTCTACATTTTGACATTCCTGTGGAGAAGTATCTCGACACTCCAAGTCACAAACCCCGAAATGATCGGCATTTCGCATTTCTTAACTTCGGGACTCCTTTGATGAAGATTCTCGACTCTTGAATCCTCCAAATCCCAGTATCTGAAACTCTGAAATGGAGTCAGATCAACGGTCCACAATATTGATGATTCGACGGTCCATATTTTTTCGTGATTTCGCATATCGCGAGTTCTTGCCGTGAGTTGCTTCCTTGACTCCTCCAACTCCCGGTATCCGAAACTCCGAAATGGAATCAGATCAACGGTCCACAATCTTGATGATTGAATGGTCCAGATATTTCTTTGATCAACGACTCAGATTAATTTTTGGTTTCACATTTCACGATTTCGGCATTCTTGTCGTGAGTGTTCTTGAAACCTCCAACTCCCGGTATCCGAAACCATGAAATGTCGTGGTTTCGCATTTCACAATTTCATCATTCTTGTCGTGAGTTGTTTCCTTGACTCATGGAGTTTTCTCTTCTGATCTTGCCATGCGAGCATCGTTGCACTGTTGGTCTTGATATTTTCCATCAATGACAAACACGCATACTCTGCCTCTGTCTGAAAAACATGCCAACAAAAGTAAGTTGTAATGACCATAAATATAGAATACTTAGTAAATCTCCAAGCTTAAAAGGGTCGGGAATATTTATAAATGAAGACCTCATTCCCGAATACCAAGTTGAATTAAGGAAGGAAGTTCAAAAGGTAAAAGAAGCCACGAAAGAAGGAAAATGGGCAATAATTAGAAATTGAAAATCTATTGTTAGGGATAGAGACCATAAGGATAATAATAAATAGAAATTTGGGACACTCCGGATCCTTTTTTGGAATTGTCGTGGCTTTCCATGGCGCAAAGGTCCTATGATAAGTTGGATCCCAAGTGATATTGATATTATTTGTCTAGTTGAAACTTGGGAGCATGAGGAGTCTATGTTCCCTAACATGGAAGGATTTGTCTTGTGGTCGGCATGGAACAAAAAATCCCTTCGTAGAGGGATATGAGGCATAGCTTGTTATATTAGAAAGAGAATTTCTCCTCACATTCAGCGTCATAAGATTGACCCTCTTAATCAATACATTTGGATAGAAATTTTAGACACCAATTCTAAGAAGATGTATATAGCAATTTGTTATTTTTCACCTATTAATTCTACTTTTTAAGAAAAATAATCTAGATAAAAATTGTCCCTATAATAATTTAGAATAAGGTATTTATAATTTGAAAAGTGAAGGTAATATCCTCCTGCTAGAAGACTTTAATGCTAGGACTGCAACTAAAAAAAGCTACTATTTTAAGTAATGACTCCAACCATAATCATGTATGGCTAGATTAGGACCTTGTTTTATCTAATAGCTACAAAAGAAGCTCTAAAGACCTAATTGAGAATTTGTTTGGTACTGAGTTGGTCAAGCTCTGCAACTCTCAAGACCTAATAATTTTCAATGGAGTAATGAAGTGGCCAAACTCCAACCAGATGACTTGTACTCATGGGCTAGGTAGTAGTGTTGTAGATTATGTGATATTTGATATCCCCGTTTCCAACCAAATAGCAACTTTTGACCTTTTAAAGGACCATGAGCCTAACTCTGATCATAAAGCTTTAACCCTAACTCTCAAATTTTCCATGCATAGGAGCACCATTGAAGATAATTTTGATACTCAAAGGAATTTGCGCTTTGAAAAAAGTAAAGTTGACATTTTCTTAAAGGATTTAAATAGTAAATTAAATCTCTTAACTTATAAGGACAACATTGAATAACTCTATCATAATTTTACAACTACCCTTAACAAGTTAACAAGTTCTCTTTCGAGGTGTCCTATAAAAAGAATAATAGAACGAGTTAATTTTATTAACAAGTTCTCTTTCGAGGTGTCCTATAAAAAGAATAATAGAACAACCAACCCTTGGTATGATAAAGAATGTAAAAATGCTAGGAAATCCATTAGGGATGCTTCTAATGAGTCCTTAAAACTCGATAGGATAAATATGTACAAAGCCCTAATTAAAAGGAAAAAAAGATACTATATCAATAAAAGGCAAGAGCAACTTTCACAACTATACAAGTTGGATCCTAAGAAGTTCTGGAGCCAAATTTTAAAACGCAATACTAAAGAAAATAATAGGATTCCCTTAAGGGACTGGAATTCCTACCTTAACATTCTTTACGAGTTCCCTGATTCCATGGACACCATTCCTATTTTCCCGACAAAGGAAGAAGTTTTTTCTTTAGATGACATAGAGTTCGGGGTTAAGCGGCATGCAAATGGGAAACCTAAGGACATTGAAGGCTACAAGCTGAAATTTTTAAAATCGGAGGGTCAATTCTTATCCCTCACATACACAAGCTCTTCAATTTAGCAGTCAAGCAGGGCTTCCCTAAACCTTGATGCAAAGCCTCATTTTTCCTATTTTTAAAAATGGGGATAGAAACATTCCCTCTAATTATAAGACCATTATGATTAGCCCGATTTTAGCCAAGCTTTATGGAATTATTTTGGAAAAGAAGATTAACCTTTGGCTAGAAAGTCACGGTAAAAGAGCTAAAGGCCAGGCCAGGTTTAGGAGATATCATTCAACTGTGGAGCATCTTGTTAAATTTAGGATCATTGCAGAGGAGTTCTAAAATACTAAAACCAATCTTTTTTGTTGTTTTGTTGACTTTAGAAAATCTTTTGACATGGTTCCTAGGAAAAACCTTTGGAATAGGTTGGAAGAGAAAAAGTGTCTCTCGAGTTGAGGGCTACTACAATAAGGATGTATGAGAAAGTTATTGATAAGTTTAAAAACACCGAGGGTTGGTCAAAAGAGAGTAACTGCAATATCAGAGTCAAACAAGGTTGTCCCTTGTCCCCTACCCTTTTTGGCATATACATTGACAAGTTAGAAGAATGCTTGGAAAAAGTAGGTTGTGTCAGCCCTACTCTCATTGGTATAGTCATCAATATTCTTCTTTATGCCAATGATATCGTTCTTATGGCAAGGAGTCCCCATGATCTTGAAAACCAACTAAGAATCCTCAAGGATTTTTGCTCCAATATGGGTATGACTGTTAATATTGATAAGACTAAGGTAATGATTATTAAATCCAATAAGATCCCTTATGATACCTTTGTATATAACAACAACAAATTGGAGGAAGTGAATTCATACAAATATCTTGTAATTTATAGTCACCACAAGCTCAATTGGAATTATACCATTGAGAAAAGGATTATTGGGGGATGGAAAGCTTATTATGGGCTTGAAAACAATTTTAAATCAATTGATCTTTGGAGTTGGGATAAGAAGAAACTCGGCTTTGAGACTCTTGTTACACCTTCTATTCTTTATGGATGTGAATTATGGGGTTGTAGTATCTCTCGTGAATCCTGGAGAAAGATAGAGAAAACACAAAAGAATTGTATAACCTATAATCTCAAAATTAAAGGAAATACACCCTATCTCATCCTCCTCTTAGAAACAAGCCTTTCCCCCATTGAGAGCATGGCTATGACTAGATACCTAATGTATAAGAACAAGCTAAACAACATGGAAGACAAGAGGCTACCTAAAATTGCTTCAAAATCAAGTCATAACCACCATCGACTCAAGCGAGGATGGCATAAAGATGCCCGGTCTTGGCTGAACTATTGGGGAATCATGGAAGAAACCATTTTGCAGAATAAAGATACTATTAAAAAAACGTCAAATCAAAATTTAAGGAGAAATGTGGTATGATAAAGAGTTAGAAGAAAAAATAAAATTAAGGTATTATAAAGATGTAATCAACCCTAATCTAGAAGATCAAAATTATCTATCTGTTTTGTCAAGTGTAAAGAAAAAAATAAGCATTACTAAGATAAGAACAAATTCTCATGAGCTCCATAGTGAAACTAGGCGTTGGTCAATTCCTAAAATGCCATGGGATGAAAGAGTGTGTCACCTTTGTGACACTAAGAATGTTGAATATGAAAAGCACTTTCTCTTAGATTGTCCAGCCTATACCCATATTAGATCTCATTTTCAAAATATTTATCACACTACCAACCTTCCTAACCTCTTAACTCAACAAAAGTATGGTGATATTGGAAAGCTTCTCTTAATGTTTTTCGAGCAAAGAAACAAAATTCTAAAGAATCACAATTAATCACTTACCCTCTTAAGGTATGATAGACCAATTCGGTCTTAGTGGACGTTAATTTGCTTTTAAATTTTTTGATTTTTTTTATTAATTTCAATTGTTTTATTTTCCTTAGTTTTTTTAGTTTTTAATTTATAAAAATAAAACAAAATTATATTTTTTTGTTAAGTATTCAAAAATAGTGTTATTTAATTACAATTATTTTTTATGTATTAAAGTAAAGGTAAACAATTTGTTAAAAATGATGTTTTCCACTATATTTTAAAAGTATGGAACTATAAATTAATTGAGACACAATTATATGAAAAATCTTAATTTCAAAAAAGTAAATGGTAAAAAACATTTTTAAGATTGAAAGAAGTATGGAAAAATGACTAAAAACACCATTGAAAAAAATAAAAAAATGAAAATAGATGAAAATAAGCATTAAAAAAAATTATTATGGATCAGAAAATTTAAAATATCAAAATACCACCTAAAAAGGGAGGGGGGTGTTACCGGTAGCACCATTTTTAAAAACGAGGTAAAAAATGTGACCCTTGAAAAAATGAGAACTCAACAAAGTTCTCGTTAAGTTGGTAATATTGTTTTTGCAGGAAATGATGTTTTTTTTAAACATCTAAATGATTGGTCACTGGAGATCTTTCGGCCCACCATCCGCACAGGATTGGATAAACAAAGAAAAAATTTAAAAGGTGAGTGCATTAATTGCTTGATTGGGTTGTTCGGTGTTGAGACGTTCAACCGAGCGGAGGTCCTCAAGAAAGTTGGCCAACATATGAAGATTGTGAGGTACCAATATAGGGTTCATCTATAAACGAAGCCTAGGTATGAGCACCCTCCAATGATTCCAATAAGGGAGTGGAAATTCATGTTGGATGATGGAAGGCAGAGGGATTTAAGAAAATAGGGAAAGATACCACCAGGCACAGGAAGGTAGAGGGCTTTAAGAAAACAGGGAAAGCTACCACGAGGCACAAGAATGTATGCAATTCCTTGAACAATGTAATTATATGTTTATTACTCTTTATTTTTACATGAAATTTTCAACATCCAGCGTATTTTAAACTTTTCATAAGCTACCAAACACATCAAAGGAAACAAAGGCCAGAATAGAAAACCATGTCCAACACAGTCTTGGGCCTGGTGGTTATTCGAATCTGGTGGCATGAATTGTAAGTATCAATAACTCAAATATTGTATCTAGATAATAAATTGCATATAATTTTTATTGTATTTCACCATAAATATAAATTGATGATCTTATGCAAAATTGTAGGTTGGTCGGTTCAATGAAGTGACAACGGAGGATGACTTGAGGCTTGGTTTCCAGCATGGATTTGTAGTTGTTGTTGAATGCCAAAAAATCTTGGGCGTTGGGCCAACACAGTCTTCCATTGATCCACCCTGCATGCAGGTAAATAAAATCAACAAAGTTTATTTAAGATTGATTACTTTTGTAGTCTATTCACTATTAATTTTGGCCATAAAATATTGAGCATCTTTTTTTTAAGAAGAAAAGCCACAATACACATAATGTCGAGGATGGAGAACAACCAGCCAATGAAGGTCATGTTGTGCATCCTGGTAATGGATGTATTCATGTGCTACAAAAAACTTAGTATGAATTACAATTGAAAATATTTAATTGCAAATAGTGTATTAATTTTAATCTTTGATGTTTCAAGTCCAGATCATGCAGAGGATCATCTTGTATGAGATGAGGCAACTAGACAAGGAGATTAAGTACATGATGTGGACCCGTCAGGAAAAGAGCACCACTCTAATGTTGTTTTTATTAATGAAATAGTTGTAGTGATATAAAAAATATATATTAATTTAACATTTCCTCATTATTGCAGTAGATCCTGGCACCTTATAGTAGCATCCACGTCATGAGTACACGACCCAGAAAACAATAATACAAGATGCAAAGGCAACTAGAAGAACTGATAAAGATATTGTAGAAAATGCTCAGTTGATTTCTAAATTCGTGAAAATAAAAAATCCAAAAAAGAAGTGAATGTAATAACATTATGACATATTATTTTTGCTAATATAAACTTATGTCATTAAATATTGTTTGCCTACGAATGCATGAATGTTATAAGTACTTAATGAATGAATGTCGAATGTTTCTTTATGATGAAAAACACATATTTCCACATAAGTTCATTTATTTTCAAGTACATTCATTGGGTATGGGGAATTGAGAGTGATGTGAGGGCGGGGGGGGGGGGGGGGGGGGNTGGCCCTATTCAGTAGAGAATATTAAACTATTCTCGAAACAAAGACAAGCTCAATAAGGTAATGCTCTTTATTCTTATGTATTATATATTCGTGTAAATTTCGAAATGCATGTCTATTTCTTAAATTATTTATCATAAATTTAGCATTTCATGGTTCGTTGATTTCTACAAGACTTCGCACTAGGAATTGCAACTGACCACTAGCCTATGTGGAGAGGTTGCATCAATTGTACACAAAGGTACATAACTAATACTCATGAATCTGTCTTTTTATATGTTGTTTTAGTTATTTACCTTTCATGTGCATTGTCGTGCTTTACTTCATTTAGTATACGTATTTTATTTCATTAATTCATGAATGTATGCATATATACCCTAACAAACCTAACTATCACTTTATCCTACCAACCCCTACCTTACATTTCTCTCACCTTCCAACCCTAACTTGACGTAACCTATCGTGATCATCTTACATACCCTATCTTTTCTTACCCTACCAACTCAACCTAACCTAGCCTAGCCTTACTTAGTCTAACTAAACCTAAATTAATTGTTTAGTATATTGTACCCTATGGGCACCATTGATGGTGTGTACCATTTCATGCCAATAGAGAAGCTTACATGGAACCAGTATTGTTGGAAATTTTTTTGTTTTGAAACCCATTTTTAACCTCAAAATTCCTCTAATGTAAGTGATTCAAAGAAACAACACTTTGCTTATATATTAGGGAACCTTTTTTACTTTACATCCTTTAATGATAAAAATAATTTGGCAACTTGGAGTGGTGAACCATTCATAGAGCAGGGCCAAAAGAGGTGTTGGCCCTAATCTTTTGTGCTACTTCACAAGGGGCTATGGCATTATCTGCTCAATAAAACTCGATAAGTTGGATACAAAGAAAACTAAAGATCTCATGTCACAAGGAGATATGGCATTATCTTCTCAATAAAACTCGATAGGTTGGGTTCAAAGAAAACTAAAGATCTGATGTACATACATTTGAATCTCCACTTTATCTCCACAAGGTAAGAAGAGTATCATTTAGGGCCTTTGAAGGATTAGGTTGTGGATCATAAGAATCCTAACTTGGACACTACTTTGCCCAATTTTGATTTGGGTGAAGGTTCTTCTTCATTTGAAGTAGAGGCTTCTTCGGGTTCTACCCCACAAGGAGCTTCCAATGCCTCTCGTGCACCTAATAACACTTGTATATGATGATGCACAACTTGATGATCATTTTTTTAGAGAAATAAATTTTCCTCGTACTCCCATGTATTAAGCGTTCATAACAATGACATTAGTACCTTGCCAATGCCCAATGAACTCCCCCATCTTCCTTGGATTTCCATATGGAGAACAACAATAACCACCAGCCACAATAGTTGTTGGTAAACCCCCAAGACTCAATGGAAATATATTCCTTGGAGCTTATAACTTGATGATCTTGACACTTAGTGACCTTTACACCTGCAACTTCATTGTATTACATAATTTATAAAGTCAAATTTTGGTACTATACTCAATGTAATCATTTTCCTCTTTATCGCATAAATTCTAATAAATTAACACAAGGTAAATTATAGTTGATCAATGACTGATGATTATTGTCTTTTGTGATATGCAATGACGGATTATGTCCTTGTCTATGAACATTAGAATACTTGATTTGTCAAAGTTTGATATTTCTAACTACACACAAACACTATCATTTTCACATAACCAAAAGAGAGAGAGAGAGAAAGGAGAAAAAAAAATGAAAGAGGAATTTTTGAAACGCATACTTGTCTGTCCATTTCATGGAACTTAGATAAAAAGCTACATGTATGCAAGAAAAGCTAAAAAGTTGTAAAATTTATCTAAGGTAAAACGATCTATTTTAGGAAAAGCTAAGAATCTATTTATCTTCATTGTTTGAATTTGAAACAAGATTGTATTGATCAAGGAGGGAACGATATCTTCTAAGCTTTGCATATGCCCTGAAGAAAATTACAATCTTGACATTAGTCAACGTGTCCTTCTACATTTACTATGGTCTGAAAATCTATCCAACAAACAATGGAACTTCTCCTTGGAAAACGCTTGTTCAAAAAAGATGACCAAAAAATAATTGATTTATTTAACAACCAAGCCAAAGACTAGAAGCATTGGTATTTATATGAATTTAAACTCCTTTCTACATCACAGTGGATCCTAGATAAGTTTACAAGCATTATTCTAAACAATCTTCTCTTTCAGATTGTCTTGCGAGACCCTTTGGCCTAGTCATGGATTGGCATTGGAATATCGATGGCTATGCCCACAATCCAACATCAATCCTAGGCTTAATAAGATTTGGTGCCTTCATTTGAAACAGAGGACCTAACTCTTTTAGATTCCCTCACTATGAAAACCTGTTATAGATCCAAAACAAAACTTTCCCTCACTATGAAATCATATTATAGAGCCAAAAAAACTATATTTGTGTGGTCCCTCACGACGGGAGGCCTTGCTCTTGGCCACAGAGTTCCACATTGGGAATTTATCAGTTTAAATGTCCTATCTATTGAAGGAAGGAAACTCTCAAACATGTGTTTTGATATTTTGATAATGCTCAAACACCCTAGGGTTGGGTATGCATGAGGATATTTGGGTGGCCCATAGAAATATAAGTGTTATCTTTGTTCAATATTCATATCAAAACATAGGATACTTTTAGTCATGCTAATTGTAGGTAGAAAATTTTATATCACAATATAAGCATGAATACAACTATCAACCTTGATGATTTAACATATGAGTTGTCTATCATCATATTTATTGGTTGTAGTTACCAAGGTTAATACATGTGGCATAACACAATAACTTATAGTGGCATTATTACCACTTAATTTACTAGCACATCAAAAGTACAAATATCAAGGTCATTATGGGAAGTAGCTTGAGCTTCTGTGACATTGTCAAGGCCTATAGATTCTACAACTTTTTTTCATAAATAATTCAATAGATAATGGATGTTAAACTCGTGATGGATAAGAAAATGGAGTACATCTATCATAAAGGATTCTTACAATAGATTCTTCAAAATCTAGTAGGTGACCATGTCTATTTTATATCTATGTAATTTTCTTTATCCTTGTCACCATGCATACCTTTGATATGTGGGAGTGCTTTGTATAAGGACATGAATATTTGACATATACTAAAGAAGATAAGTGACCATAAAGTAAGAATTTCCTATGGATATTCATGAAATGAATTTTTGAATATATAGAACATGAAATATCCTTAACATAGTCAAGAAACATAAATTGGGTTAAGGTCCAGATTGCAGGGAGGCATCCTCATTTCCATCCCAACCATCAAGATCCACACTTTGATAGCATGATTAATGGAAAAATCAACCTATGAAGAAACCTCTATTGTTTTTACGTGATTCAATACCCCTCAATTCATGGATCTATATTTCCATATGTATATTTTTCATGGATCTATATTTCCATATGTATATTTTATCATTATTCACCGGAGAACAATATGGATCAAGTGATTGTTTCAAGGAAGTTTCAAATTTTTGTTTGGAACTCTGTTGCCCACCTATTTCAATTGTATTGATTTTGGTGGTGATAGTATCCTTGTGTAAATTTATGTTTGTTAGAATAAATGTTGTTTTCATTGGGTTTCTTTTGTATCCATCTCTTGAGTTTATGAAAAAAATGGGCAAGGTTTGTCAATAGTTCAGAGGTTCTAGTTCTACCAATTCATAGAGATTTAAAATCAAATGGTTTCGAGAATATTAATGATGCAAAGGTAGTTTCATATTCATTTGGCTACACCAACTTTTTAAACCTATAAATCTCATAATCACCTTTACTTGTTTCTTCGATCTAGCATTTTCATTGTCAACCCCTTAAAACTTCTACTTCAAAATCAATTAAGAAGAATCAGCTAAGTGTACAATATTCTCAAAGATATTGGAAAATAAAATAAAAAATTGTGATCCATTATCCCCTTAATTTATATCATCCACAATTCCCTGGCCACTATAACTAATGTTCTTAACATGTTAAGTGTACTTTGATTATCATCCAACTCCCCAAGGATTTCATGATTCCATAGAAGTTGTTACATGGACAATTTAAATTTATTTCCCTTCGAACTAGAATCTAATGTAGAAGAATTTACAACAATGGCCTTACCTTATACTCTTGGTGCTACACACTTTAGCAACCCCATATACATAACCAATTACCACATCTCCATAGTAAAATTTGGATGGGTTGGGGAGGATAGGGCATCTACCAAAATAGTGAATTCAAAAGTGGAATTTTTGGTCAAGTTAGCCATGGTAGGGAGAGTGATGGGAACAAATATCAATACCATTGACACTAAATAATACAAATAATATGGATTTATTAGATAATATAAGATAATATTATTTTATTAATTCCCGTGAATGGCCAAAAATAGGTCAATTGAGCTCAAAAGTACAATCCAGTAGAGAGATACAAAAGGAGTGTCAAAGCATTTCCTATAAATTAAAAGGTAAGCATAGAATGAAAGAATTTAAACCATTGTATGAAAAAAGTAACCAAACTCAAAATCTATGGAAGAAGCAACAAAAATTATATTGTGTTCTTGGAAAAAGAATGAAAGAGATACTTACAAGAAGTAATAACTTGTTGGTATCCTTTATGTATACGGTTGTTGTTGTAGGGTGGTCGGGAGATTAATCAATAAGACCTTGGTTTATTAATCCCTCTATAGAATATGTATCTATAAATATTTAGAACATAGGAAGAGGTGTAGTAGTAAAGGTAGTCAATCTTCATTTTAGTTATAAAAATTCCAAAAATATTTTGCATGGTGTTTCTTTCACAACTAAACTATTCTTATGTTGTCAATACTACTTTCCATAACACCATGTGTTTCTTAATCAATTAGTCCTTGAATCTTTTACGTATTCCTATAGTGATGAATGAAGCTTCATGGAAATCTATATTTAATATTTCCTTGAACTTCGTGTTGACCTTCTATTGGACTATTTTCTTCATTGCTTTGATTTTTCATTGTGAAATTTCAACTCCCTTTTTTAATATTCGTAGGACAAAAACATGAGTGTTTTGAATTTTGACACTTGAAGACATAGTGTGGTTATTTCATTTTTTAGTCTTGGTTTCATTCTCCATTTATATTTTAATCTCGTGAATTCTTTGTTCATACAGTGTCTCCATCCAATAACCATATTTTTTCTATTGAATCCATATTCTTGGTGAGCATAACCATGTGGAGTTGGAATATTGAGTTGTGTTACCTCATGTAGTAAACCCATTTGCTTGATTTGGACAATTTGTGACCTTTAAGATGAATATGTCTCCTAGAGCTCCCTATAGGTCATCAAGGCTTTGCATGCATATAGGTGTATACTTTTGTAGCTTCTTGTATGAATCTATATAAGGCTAAAAATCATATATTAGATTGATGGATGTGGAACTTGAGGTTGATGGTGGATTGTGGATTTCTCCCTTCAAGATTGCTTCCTTGGTATCTCTTCGAATTATAACTTGATTTGGAGCATGAGAATGAAGTTGCATGTGTTGTTTGTAAATGTTGAATCTTATATTGTTTGTATATGTATATCTCATGTGTTGAATTTGTTGTTGCATGTATTAAGGCATTCAACAAGGATGATGAACTGATTAATGGAGATTCAAAGTTTTGCTATTATTATTGCCCTTGCTCTAAGAAAAATTACTAAGCAACATATGGAGATTTTTGCAATTTCAATTGGAACTTGTTTAATATTTTGGTTGTCATACAAGTGAAAGTTAAGGTGTCATTAGCCAAACCTTCACATAAACCTTCACATAAGGGAAAACTTAGAAATGGAAAGTCAAAAGGAACAAATAAAGGAGATTTGAAGGAAGGAAGCAAAGGAGTTTCTCAAGATAAAACAAATCAAATTTCTTTGATAACTTTTATTTCCCTAATAAGATATTTTTATATTTTGGTTTTTATGTTTTTATGTTTTTTGTTATATATTTTAAACAAGATTATTGTTTACAACACTAATTTTTATGTGATGTAGATCACTTTTTATGTGTATAATTTTTTTTTAAGCTTTATGTTCATTGCTAATATTGTAATTTATTATTTAGTTGGCTACCATTAGTCCATGAATGCATTCCCTATGAATAGGGCAGGCCCTACCATGCCCCACTGGTATATGCATTGGCCCATTCTCAAATAGCTTGGAAAGTGGAGAAAATTGAGAAAGAAATTTAGGTTCGCAATACATTTTAAAGATTTAGATATTTACAATAAGAAGATTAAAAAAGGAGGTAATAACTAGAAAATAAAAAGTAAACATTGTTCTTTGCATTTCTATTCTCATGGGTAGAGAGTAGATGTTAAGAGTAGGGAAATGCTTGTCCACTTTTTGACATTATAGAGGCAAAAACTGAATCTTAGTCATAGTAATCCTATTGTGCAACCAACTTTTTTACTCTGGAACAACCCTTAGAAGAATTACTCCTAATGGTTCTCAAACTCACATTTAAATTTGTCCTTATCCCCCATCATGACCTTGCTCAAATTGTAAGTAATTTCCTGCTACACATTCATTGACATCTAATATTCAAGCAGAATGAATATATATATAGAGAGAGGGGGACTCGACAACATACCACATGGCCAATCTTGGCATCCAATATTTGAAATGAAAAGAGGTGAGAATATGGAGAGCCTTGATCAAATTCCAATCAAAATCTCTAAGGAAATGGGGATATAAGCTCTATATGCACGCTTTGATGTGTCTATCTCTATCTCCTTTTATTAGTCTGCAGTAGTTATATTTGAAGTTGATGTATGTGGCACCTATTTCCTTGCATTAAAGAATAGTGATAAATTTTATGGCATTATGGAATACACTGGTCATCCAAGTCTTACTCATGTAGTTACATACTGGGGTATTACAGAGTGAATGGCACAAATGATGATAGGAGACCTGATAGAAATCTGTAGGGAGACCAAATTTGTTTTTAATTTTTTTTTTTAAACAATATAGTATCATCGGATATTTGACCCCATGAAGTTTGCGTCCGACGGCCCCAGGGATAGGATGATCCGACTCCATGAAGTTTGCATATGACGGCCATGCCATAGTTATGACGCCCCTATGGTGTCGGATATCCAACCCCTATGGAGTAGAATGATCGACGACCCAGCCACTGATCCAACGACTATGGAAGTCGAATATCCGACAACTATAGGGGCAGGATGATCCAACGGTTGTAGAAGTCGGATAGTCGACGACTGCTATTGTGTGTCGACTAACCAACCATGTCCCATTGACGCTTAAACAAAAAGAATTCCATCGAATTTTAGACGTGTAACTGTCGAATCTCAGACAAATTAGCCGTTGGATTTTGGGTATAAATGTAGTTGTGATAATAGATGAAATTGCAACACCAGAATAATGCCTTTATTGATAGGAAACAATGTTCACTTGCCTCTTCGAGGGGGAAACCTCCAGTAGAGCAGTGCTCTATTACAATAATTCTCAAGACAAAACTTCTCATACTCTCTACTCTTATTTGTACTAAATCTATCTATCCAAAAGAAAAATCTACGGGAAGATCCTTTTAGAAGCAAAAGCTTCTATTAGGTATTCTTACGTTTGACTTATTATTCCTTATTGCTAGGCCCTATTAATATTGGCCTTTATTACATGGAAATATATTATTCTACCTATGTGAGGGGTTAGGGAGGTTAGGTCCCTAACAAAATCTAGTAAATTTTAAGTTTAAACATATTGTAAAGGAGTCTTGAGCTGCAAAGTGAAAAATTCTTTGCTCGAGCATAGAATTCTGAAATCTGAATCAACAAATTTCAAGGAAAAAGACTGAAAATTGTGCACATTTGATTACATAGATTGGAAGTATTTTTTTTAGACAACAATAGATCGATTGCTCATAGTTGAGCTAAAAAACAATGTCATTTTGAGTTATGTCCATCTTCCGACTCTTGCTTTCCTAGAATAAAAACATGAGATTTGGTGCAATGAAGAGGAGAATCACATGGCCATTGTAGAAAATTCTAAATGAGGAAACTTTTGCTTAAAATAATGGAGCGGTGAAAAATGATGATTTCTTTCTTTTCCTTTTTGGCTTTGGGTCGTGTTTTCGTCAAGTCTTCAGCTTTCTCCTCTATTCGAGCCAAATCATGGGAAGGGTTGTTGGTGTGGTTTCTTGTAACTCATGAGTTCCATAATCCATTCCCACTCCCACTTTCACTTCCACTTCCAAAACCTGGACAAGAGTGCATTGTCTGACCGAAGCCTTGGTCTGTTGTAGCAAATAGAGGCAATGCATGTGTAGAGATCACATATAGCTATTAAATGATTTACCTAGATTAACCTAGTCGCTTATCACTCACTAAAGGGATACTATATTGCCCCTCAACTTAGATGCCTCATTGGCCAGAATTTCAAAGTAATTAGTAGCATTGAAAATAGATACCTCTTGTAGTATCACTTCTCTGGGATTTGTTTTCTCTAAGACCATTTTAGAATAGTCCTTTGTTTCATAGATGCATTTTCTTATGCTCAAGGAAAAGATTATATATTAGGATCTCCTCTACATCAAAACCATGTGTTCAAAATCTGATGTGAATTGTGTCTTCCTTATCCATGGTAGGTTATTGGAGGAAGAAAAAAAATGGAAAACACCAAATCACGTGGAGAAAATTCAATGGATTGTACACCAACACACTTTTACATGTGGATGTCTCATGGATGATTCTACTCGTGCATGATTTCCAATCAAGGTATCTGGTGACCAGTGGTATCTCCTCATGGAGTATCAGGATTTGGGAAGGTTGTTTGTCATTTGTGGCAAAGCCATAACTCTGTAAGTGTAAATAAAGCATAAACATGGAACCCCACTATTCTTTCAACAATGCTTATATGTACTAATTGAAATATATGTTTGATATATTTCATTCTTTTATTTTCTTTTTCATCAATTGTTCAATGCAATATGAAAATTTCCATTCGAAAGTTACAAAAGTTACAAAGTTTAGGAAAGGCTCTCTACGTTACAAACGATATGAGAATGGTCATAATTTATCGGAAGATAGTATCTCGTATTATTGTGTATTAAGCTACGGAAGATGGTCAACTTTGGCATTTTTAAGAAATCATATTGTAGAACATAGGTTTTTAAGAAATCATATTGTAGAACATAGGTTCTTGAGCGGGAGGAAATTTTTGAAAAAAATTGAATTTGGCGATGGAGTTTCAGGCGATCCAGTTTCTCCTAGATCCAGGTAATCTTCGAATAGTTATCGGTCCACTCTATCCAGCTAACCCTCCTCCATAGCTCTTTATTGACTGCAGAGTTTTCAGTCATGTTTCTACTCGGTCTTGGTTTCTGTCTCGACTGAATGTTTTCCGACCTGCCTATCTGATCTTTGTTGGCAAATATTGACCAAGCAACGAATGTGTATTGATGGTTGTTGTCATTGATGGCAACAGTAGAGCTGGTAGGATAAGAAGGATAAAAACCTTTAAGGATTCGAGGAGAATAAGCTCAGGAGGCATAGCGCTCTTATAGCACAGGAAAGAGACTGAGAGCCGTCGGATCTCACTCGGAAATCCCGACAGCTGTTGGATCGGGCGAAGCTGCGCAGATGTTAAGTGCAGGAGTTGGCATGCAGAAGAGAAGGAAGACAGAAATCCACAACCACAAGATCTCTTTCAAATTTCCCGAAAGAACGAGGGTCGTCAGATCAGACAGAAGCTGCGAGGGAGATATTCCATCGGGAAAAGCCAAGGTGAAATCCCGATTGAATCTGGACCGTCAAATCCAGAAAGGGTCAGGACCGTTGATCA
>ML790531.1:55399-112526 GCA_009831015.1 Picea engelmannii | reverse complement strand
AGGAAGGGCTTGAAAATGGAATTCATCAACCCTTGGAATGTGGAAGGTGCATTTGTAAGGCCAAAAGGCATGACCAAAAATTCATAATGGCCTTGATGAGTTTGGAATGTTGTTTTTGGGATATCTTCTTCCTTCATTCTAATTTGATGATACCCTGAACGAAGATCCAAGTTTGTGAAATAGATTGCTCCATGTAGTTCATCTAACAATTCATCAATGACGGGAATGGGAAATTTATCTTTAATAGTGATCTTGTTGATCTCTCTATAATATGGACACATACGCCATGAGCTATCTTTCTTGAATACCATTACCACTGGTGCAGAGTAAGAACTTTGGATAGGTCTAATAATGCCAGCCTCTAACATTTCTTCAACCATTCACTCAATTTCACTCTTCTGGGCACAAGGGTATCTGTATGGCCTGATGTTAGGAGGAACACTCCCAGGAATTATGTGAATTTCATGATCATGATTTCGAGTGGGTGGAAGACCTATGGGAATATCTTCAAATACTTTGCAATGCTTATCAATGATCCCTTGGAGATCTTGAGGAATAGATGACTTAGATGTTTGAACATCTAGTGAGCATAGTTGTGCAATAACGCCTTGATGTCCCTTTTTCAATAATTTTTTCATGCCATTAGAGATTATCACCTTACCAGGTTTCCCTGTGATACCTCTTAACTCAATTTATTTTCCTTCCAATGAAAATTTCATGAAAAGTTCTTGAAAATTAAAATCCATTGTTCTTAATGATTGTAACCATTGGATTCCTAGTACAACATCAAAACCACCCATGGGTATATCAATCATTGGACTATTCATTACAAATTCCCCCATAGTAAGATTGATATTATGCCATTTTCCTAAGCAATTGATAGTTCCTCCATCTGAAATCATTACTTGAAACTCTAGCCCTAGATATACAAAGCAATTGAGAGCTTTGGCTAATTTATAGTGAATGAAATTATGAGTACTGCCGGAATCAATTAGGACTATTACCTTTTTCTTTTTGATGTATCATTTGATCTTGAGGGTTTGAGGAGTGCTAATTCCAACCAATGCATTACACGATATTGTGGGAGTCAACTCTTCAGACGAAATTGCTTCTACGTTTTCATCTTTAGATGGTTCTTCTTCTTCTTCTTCCTCCTCTTCACAATCTATGTAGAATAATTTCTTCTCACCACACTTATTTCCCTTACTGTACTTGTTGTCACAATTAAATCATAAACCTTTTGCTTTTCTTTCATCCAATTGTTGAGGTGTCAACCTTGTAAGTTGAGTTGTTTTAGAAGAAGGAGCATTATTCTCTCTATAGATGTTAGGATTGGTCCTTCTAGTAGCCATAGCCATATTTTTACTTTCAACATTTATTGCCACCTTAAATGCATTCTCCAATGATTTGGGTTCCCAAAGGCGAACCTCATGTTGAATGTTATCCTTTAAAGTTCCTATGAATACATCAATCAATTGCTCATCTGGAATATATGTTACCTTTATATTCAATATTTGGAAGTTCTCAATGTGCTCGGTAATTGAACCCTTTTGCTTGAGATTTATCAATTAGCTAAAGAAGGTATTGCTCCTTGTATCCTCATAGTGTGCTATCATTTCTTCTTTGAAAATTTTCCAAGTGACGAGTGATTTGCGAGAAAAAAGCCATCGATACCATAAAAATTGATTGGGTTCTAAATATAAAGAAGCAATCCGTACCTTTTGTGTATGTGGCACATTATGTAGATCAAAGAATTGCTCCATCTGAAGTATCCATGTGATTGGGTCCTTGTAATCAAACTTCCTCATATCGATCTTAGGAATGTGGTTGGTCTTCAACCCAAAGTTGGAGTTTCTCCATTCTTGATTCACCTTCCTTGTGTCTTCATCATGAATTTCATGGGATACATTTTCACTTTCAGGTGTCCTCTCTGTTAGGAATTTTTTCAATCCTTCCATGATCTCCCCTTTTAAAGCATCCATATTAGTATTTATTGCCTCAAACTTAGCTTCTGTCGAATCCATCATCTCTTGTAGTTCATATTTTGTTATTGTCTTCTTTTGTAAATCATTTCTGTCCCTACGCATTTCTTCACCTTCATCAAGAGTCCAAGTAGGATTGTTTGGAGGATTATTTGGTGTAGAAGTTCCTTTTTTTGGTGGCATGTTGGCCAAGTATCACTTTAAACCTTGATTTTGAGGTGGTTCTGCTAGACAATCTTCTTTTTATTGTATCTCCAAAATTTTGGCCCTTCTGAGTATGAACTTTTATTTTTTGTAGGTCTCTGATACTTCTTCTCTTCAATGCCATGGTTCTGATAAAAATTGGATGTGACAATTGGAATTTATGGTAACTTCCCCACAACTTGTTGATTTTTGGCCTTTCCAGGAGATCTCACTTGTATAGCGTGCCCCGCACAAAATGATTGATATGAAATTATGAAACTCGTACTAGAACTACTACGGGCTATCCACTATCCAATGCAACTAGTCTCACTCAATTTGGATAGTCTAGGAATAATTTATGATTGTTTTACCCGGAACACCTACTTGAGACTAGTCAACAGGACTAGTCAGATACCCTATCTTCCACAGGGTGTATATACAAATTTAAGATGACCCGAAAGGTGAAATATCTAACAAGGATGCCTTACTAATTTATGAGAATAGCCTCCAGATTTTAGGGTTTGAAACATTACATAAAACATTTTATAGCGAAAATTCCGCAATGACTCAATTCAGGATGATTCTAGAACCCTATCTTACAAAGGTTATATATCTAAAAGTATAAGGCCTTAGGGGATGAAATTTTAAACCAATGTACCTTGATCCATCTACTAAATATCATCCAAGTCCTTCTTTCTGAATTGTTGTAGAAAACAAATTCTAGCGAAAATTCCATGGTGTCTCAGATGTAGCAGCGAAACCCCAAGACATTGAGCTCTAATACCATATGTTAAAAACCAAATATCAATATAGCATAGAAAAACCTCAAAATAAGTACTCAACGCCTTAAAAAAGAGATAATTTCAGATAATAAGCCTCTTCGAGGGGGCAACCTCCTTTTACCCCACATAAATGTTCAAGTACAAGATGATTCCAAATGAAAATGTCTCCTTGGTATATATAGGAGACTAGGAGGTATAATTACAACTAATGGAATAAAGTCGACATAAATAAAATAACATTCCTAATGTAATATGCCCCAATTAAGGGGTAATGAGCCAATATTAGGGCTTAACAGAGATCTTCAATTGATACCCATTAAACCAAGATTTGCAGAGGGTTATATTATTCCTCCCCAATTTTCATTTCAAACATCATCTGGAGCAAATGGAAATTCGTGTTAAATTATGGCAACAGTTCCACAACAGTTATGTCTAGATATAGTAAACACCTTTGGGCATGATGGTCAAAGGTTCTAGTATTCCATGGCATATTCTTACTCCTCATCTCCCTCCTCCCAGGAGAAAAAAAGGAGATAGTCCCTTGTTGCACCGTGAGATATATTTCAAGCCAAAGAATTCCAAGGCAACCCTGCCTCCTCAGATAACCTGCCCACCTACATTGATGGTTGTCGCAGAGGTTGATGTGATCGATTTTGATCCAGAAGAAGATGATCTAATGGACGATGATACGACAATGGATGATGGAAATGAAAACGTTGTTCCCACTCCTGCACCCAAATTCAAATCAACCATAATGAGCGGTGTTGGCCCTCGACCAAGTTTTGGAGAACCTTGGTCGTTTTTTACCATTTTTGGGACTTCGATAGGCAGGTCGAAGACGGAATGCCTAGACGAAGCGGATATCATGGGATATCGCCCCTTTTTTACGAGATTTTTTGGTTTAGGGCTTATGTAACGGGTATGGGATGTCAGCCCATGGTTTTACCCATGCTTAGCCCCCTTTTGTAAAGTATAAATAAGTAGCTAGGCAATGTAAGAAGAGGGCAATGTGCTAAGTGAAAATAGTTTTGAATGCTGTGTGCATACTGTGTGTTAAGACTTGCAGAGCTAAGTGCAAGTGATTGTAAGAAGCTTAGTGTGCAGACTGAGTAAGGATTTGTGTTGTGACCTAACTCGGGGAAGGAGGATCTGGAGAGATGCATGCAAATCTCATGTCCTATGTGGAGTAGATTTTGAGGCTCTGTGCATGTGAGAAGATTGAAAGAAGATAATAAAGAAGATGAAGAGTTGGTGGACGTAGCCCCATGCTGGGGGTGAACCACGTATATCCTGTGTTGTGATTGATTTGTGTTATTGATGTGATTTATGCTTAGTGTTGTAATCTTTATGTATGTTAGATGCATCTAATGTAGTAGCTTAGTTCTTAATAACATGAATGAATGCTAGATCTGCTTTGATGCTATGTGCTAAATGGTTAGATAAGCTTAGATCTTGTTGAATACTGCGATGTTTTGTAATTAGGGTTTTTATCTGTGATGTGAATAAGGGTCAAAGACTAATGAATGTTGATTGTTAAGTGCTTTGTTAAGTATTGTGATCACAGATATGTGTCCCAGCTAGGTTGTAGACACTTGAGTCCTACAACCCCCCCTGCCTTGACCTCGGATGAGACTTCATCTGCTTCGCAGGTGTTTCCGAAAGGGCCGGTAGTTAGGGTTTTGTTGGTGCGTTGTTGAAGCATTGAACCTCAGGTCTACCCCTGTGCCAACAAATGGTTCCGTTGTCAAGACCTGAAACTGTGATTGTTGGGAACTGAAGAAAAGAGAAAGCTCTGTGTGTAGATTTGTTGCTCTAGTGTGCAGTACTCTACTTGACTTGTGAAGCTCTGTGCTAATAAGAGAAGCATGATCTGAAGAAATAGGTAAGATATTAAAGCTTTGTGCTCTAATAAAGGTAAGATAAATGGAAATTGTTGCTTCGAAAGTATGAATCTAGGTATGTTTGATAGATTTTTCCCTAGTCTGAAAACTAGGGCACAACTTGAACAAAGAAGATATGATATGAATAGATTTGATAGAAATAATGAAAGATATGTTATTCCTATGCATAGAAATAATTTTTGGACTAACAAGTGGATGCAGGATCCTAGAAAGAATTTTTTGCAGGTCCATTACTATGATCCCATTGCGCAGTACAGGAAAGGTTGGGGATCGTTTAAGAGAAAGAGAGGATTTACATTATGTTATAATTGTAGAAGACTGGGACATATTGCTAAAGAATGCCCTGGTAGAGGTCCTATTTGCCTTTATTTTAAAGCTACTAGACATGAAGTTTTAGATTTCCGTAGAATGATTGCTAAAGTTGAGAAGATGAACATGAAACAAGAAAACCATGAGGAAGGTTAAGAGACTAAGAATATGCCAAAGAACCAGAAAGAATCAGAGGCTATATTAATGCAGATCAAAGACACATTGAATGCTCACAAAGACATCAGTTTATCAGAGATCTTAAAAGAGAAAGAGTGCATAGAAACAAGAACAGGAGACTTCAACATAGACTGTGTATTGGACATAGAAACACAGGTAAATACCATGATAGAAGGTACTTGGGAAATTTTGGGAAAGCCTGCTATGATTCCTTCATTGGGAGGAATAGGATTGTTCAAAGGAAATATGATAACCCTATATGGAATAATTACTCATGTACCTATGAGTGCCTATGGAACATCGACAGAAGAATAATTCAAGGTCATTAAGTTTGTTGATAAAAATGCTCATTTCACACTTTTGTTAGGAAGGAATTGGATTGAGAGAGATCAGATCCAAAGGAAAGAAGAAGAGGAAGCTATAGAACAAAAAAAGCAAGAATTAAGAGATTTCATGGCTAGGAGAATAGCGTGATTAATAGAAGAACAGGAGGACAAGTCGAAGAAACTAAGGGCGAAAGACTTGGTTGTCAAAGTTGAAAGAACGAAAGAAGGCTTAAAGAACTTATCCATGTAGAAGAGAAGATCACCTACTTTAGAAACAGTAAGAGAAAAAGTATTAACCTCGAACCCTGTGAAATACCCCCAACAGTGTGAAGTTACTATAATAAGAAAATATAAGAACAATGATATAAAGAGGAATCCAAAGACGCAGATCACAGGAAAGAAATCAAGAAAGCTCAGTAAGAAGAAAGCAAAGCTAGAAAAATTGCAGGAGGTTCCAGAGAGGACTTCGCAGAAGGAAGACTTGCAGAACTTGAACCTCGCCGGAATAGCAGAACAACACAGACTGGAACTTCGCCATGGCGAAGCAATATGACCATTGGAGGCATCCCAACCATTCGAATGACGCTCCAAAACGGATAGAAATGCAGTTATTGCCAGAAAGATTGCCATTGGACCGTTGGGACCGCGCCATAACGGATGGAATTGTATTGATTGAGGAATTCCTTCTCGTTGGAGCATTCCATTACAATGTTTTCTATTTAACCCGTCGAATGTTGCACCAAGGACACTTTTGCAAATAGTGATTATTTGAACCCACAGAGAACTAATTGCTTTCGCATAGTGCTTTTTGACACCTCGCCACCTGTTCTGCTTACCTTGAGCATTTTTCCACCTATCCGAGACATCTGATCACGAGCGTGTATGTTGAGTGCCTTAGCGCAGTAGAGAAATCCATCGAAGATATTTTGATTGACCTCATGGCTAAGAAGGTCATGCCTACAGGAGCATAGGCCTCATTGATGAGAGGATTGCAAGCCTCCCCATCGACTGCATGTTGATCTGGGCCATCCCAAACTGCGATAGATAAATGAAGCAATCATCGCGATGACTTGGCGAATGCGAAGCTCATCTCGTCAGTCCTACCCGACTATATCCCACCTCTAGCTGGCGTGGTTAGTCATGACAGCGTCTCGAGGGACTTCAACTATACAATGTTCATTGCGTACCTCCCAAAGGGGATATGCGCAGTTGGACTGCAATTGGGACAGATTATGACGTTAAAGATCAGTGATTTTTGTTGGACATACCTACCACACTTAGAGGGGGGGTGAATGAGTGTGGGGCTCTTTTTTCAAAAACTTCCCTCTTACACAAAACTCCTTAGTTAACATTCAGCATTTACTCATTACCCATTGTTGTCAATTATAACCAATTAGATGTGAACATATATCAACAATATATTATCAATAAGTCATCACCACAAGGAACACAAAAAACACAAGATGTATGTACATTTTTTTCTTTTTATTATGGACAACAATCCGGGGGTTTTCCAGCAACAACTTAATAGAGTACAAACTCTACAAGAGCACCATCTCTATATTAAAGACTCAGCTTACATTCTCAGCATCAACTAAGATGAGGCAACAATCCTCAACAGATATTAATCTGTCAACAAGTACGTGACCTGTCAGTAGTGCAGCTCGCGTATGTACGCGCCCCCGATCACTATAGCCTGCGTAAGCACGCGGCCAGTGTATACAACAACCTATGTATACCTTCTGAGCTTCTTAGGGTTTGTCCTTCAAGACCAACTCAGATCCTCTGCAACCAATATATTATTCTCTTCTATCTCTGACTACCCAATCTAACCACCAGCCAGTCACAACATATCCAAGCTTTCCAATAGTCTACTCATGCTCCATAATCAATCAATATGAATGTTATCTCAATCATGTATAAACAACTAGTATACCATAGCAATCATGCCACCACTGAATCACAAGAGTACTGCTCACTCCATCAACCAAATCAACCAAACTGATCCACATCATAGAATCCATACCAAGAATTCCCTAAGAATTCACAACAAATCAAACAATAGTATCCAAAAAGACAATAATGTAATCATACCAGTGTCTCAGTGGCAGATTTGAGCCCATAGAAATCAGATCTGGAACCTACCTCATCATTCAGGAGCTTGGCACCAGCTCAAACACAAGTCTTCATCATTCCATCCACTGTACACGCCCTATCTTCATATAGCCCACGTATGTACGCTCCCTGGCCCATTACAACCCGCGTACACCTCAGGAACTAGGGTTTTTGAAGCTCCGAGACTTTTTTTGTCAAGATCTCTGACATTGTTGAAACTTTTATGCATCCATGAGATCCTCCTCACGCTCTCTTTCTCAAAATAGATCTTTAATCATGCTCAAGAGATCCACACCAAAATGCTCTCACAAGAATCTCTCCATCAATACTCCAAAAGATATTCTCACAAGAAGCTCTCCATTGATCCACAAAAGGATGATCTACAAGAGACCATTGCTATCTTATTTATACTTTCATCCTCTAGGTCACTTAACCCATTTTTTGGTCACTTAACCCATTTCTAGGTCACTTAACCTATTTTCCTTATTTTAGGGTTAACCACTTTCCCTAAATAGAAATTTCTCCAATACTTTATCATTTAAATATTCCTTCTTGATTTTGTCACCTTTATTTATTATTTAAATAATCCACCTTGACTTTGTCACTTTACTTTATCATTAAACACTGATTTCTTCTTTTAGGTCACTTTGACTTCTTTTGCCTTGGGGGCTTCAACCCTTCATATGGGGGTCCTTCATCTTCGTAGGGCCATAACTCTCAAACCATGAGGATTTATGTGACGTTTCACATACCACTGGAAATGACATAACAAGCATTATCCATATGGGATAGTTTCACCAACAACTTCATTGATATTCATCTCATTATTACACATACAAGCATGGGTCCTCCAACCATTCTTCTAGGATAACTCAATCCGCAAAGCGTCTTCCCATGAGGGATTTCACCATAAGGGGACCACTTTGGAGTTCATCCATTTGTGCACCTTATCAATCATGATAAGACAATAATGATTCATCAAACTATGCATAATATATCAAGGAATCCATCTTCATCATGTATCAATGACAACTCATTGATCCATATTCATCTATGCATCTTGATCCATCTTCGTCGATTGGTTTCCACTTTAAATCTACCATTCTCATCAAGGATAATACATATACATTGTTCATAAATCATCAATCAATCAAGCTTATCAATCAATCAATCCATTGACATCAATCAATCACTTGACATCAATTAATCAAACCATTGGCATCAATGAAAACATGATCCAACAATTTCAACTTGGGAGACCGCAAGAATTATGGAATGATCACACCACATAAGTACTTGACAAAGAAAATGGGGAAGAATTCAAAGATAATCCCCTAGTCTTGGACCATGGACATCGCAAGATCAATAATCCTTAACGTGATGAAGATACCACACTTCGGAAGACATCAGGAGGTTAACATGTGCGTTAAAATCCTCATGTCGTGCTACCATGGAGGTTACCTATGGTTGGATAGACGCATCACTGTAGATCTAGTGTTGATCCATCGAATCAATGGATTTAGCATGCAAGGACTGGACCCTCAAGACTTTTACCCAGGGATGGTTGCAGATCGTGCCCTGACACGATGAATAAAGGACACCTATGGCGATGTGGATAAAGGAGAGTGGGGATACAAGGTAGCCTCCATCCAAAATGGCACAGTGCGCCTATATTTTTAGCTAATAGCAGGCAAGCTCGTCAGGAAGAATAGACCAACGCAGGTCACGGGGTTCGTTGTCGACCTTGCAGGGAAGTGCGTCGAAGGGATGCAAATGAACTGGGTGAGCTACCTCATCAACCAGTTGGAGAAAGATTGTAGTGAAGCGTAAGACTAGGGATACGAGCTTCACTTCAGTTGGTTGTTGATTCTTGTTGCCTTCATCGCTTGGGATATGCTGGAGGGAGCAACCTTCCCTGAAGTTGAACCGTCTGAACCACTGACCATGAGGTTCACTACCCTCTGGTATTCAAGCGACATCGAGAAGCAATGGAATTCCAATGTGGTGTTCCACACCTACTACTTGTAGCTGAAGAGGGCAATTGAATCCTTCCCTCGCATGACGTTGAATACACTTCATAGGTTTAGGCCAATAGAGAATTTTTGCGCATACAGGCACTTCATTTACATCACTGCATGTGAAGATGAACTCAAGGAAGAGCTCCAGTCCTATTACAAACTCACCGAGGAAGATATGGAGTAAATAACCAAGGAATGGCCTGCATAATTCCTTGTACCAGTCGAACAGATAAAACTCTTTGACCTCGACCTCATCAAAATTCATGTATTCACCCACGAAGAGTACGATGGACCCAGTAGCAGTTAGAGGAAGAAGAAGGAAGAAGTACAGGAAATGCAAAGCACAACAGAGGAAACTACACTAGATTCACCTGAAGGGGGAGGAGGTGATGAAGTAGACAAAGAAGAGGATAAAGGGGAAGAAGACAAGAAGGAACAGGGTGAAGTAACACGGCCTAAATATCCCCTTATAGAGATAGAGACATCCAAGAAAAGAAAGGTTTCTCCAAATAAACCCTCAACACGGAATAATTCACATGCCAATAATCCCCACATACAGACTATAGTTATGGTGGATGATATTGACCTCATCATTGCATCTGTATCAGATACTTCTGAGGACATTTTGTAGCAAAGCGAATCCAAACAAGAGACAATGTATGACAAGATTGAGGTAGAGCTCAAAGGGGTACAACAGGCTCTTTATTCGAGTCATGCGATGTCTACTGTGTCGTTGTCATCAGGGGGCATATAAGTAGGAGATGAACCTGCCCAGCTACGTAGAATAGCAGATGTGACAGAGGTTGGCCTTTGTCAGGTTCAGGAAGAAAAAGAGTAGGTCAGAGAGGAATTGACGCAAGCAAAGGAGGAAGCCCTGGAGAAACATTGGGTTGTGAAACAAGAAAAAGATGACCTCTAGGCGAAGTTTGCAGAGGACAGAGAGAAGCTCTGGAAAGAAAAAGAATAACTGCTCGTAGAGAAGATTGGAGTTAAAGAAGCAGTCACTATAGCACTTCACTCTGTGTCAGGCCTAGCACAGATGGAAGAGGAAACAACTGAGAGCCAAGTGGGAAAGCTCGTTGAATCCATTCAGCAGTTCCAAGCAAGAGTAGCAGAACTGGAATTGCAAGTAGTTTCGAGCACTCCGCAGGAAGTCTGAGATCATCGGGAAGAAACTGCCCAGAGCGCAGTCGGAAGATTCAAGGAATTGGCCTTAGAATGAAAACAACTCAGTAATCGAACTGCATAGACCTATGAGTGCCTTTCAGAGGACCCAGAACTAAGGACATTGGATTCATAGCTCCAGGAAGTCAAGCAATAAGCAGTGATAGTACAAGCATAGTTGAAGCTACTTTCAGCGGTTGAGAAGATGAAAAGGTCACAAGAATAGCACGCAGTTCAACAACAGTTCCATACCATCCAAAGTAAAGTCATAGAAGTGATCCAACAACTTCAGTTGGTATAGGATGAAGCCTGCACACTTTTTGAGGAGATCGAAGGACAAGGCACACAACTGGAACAAGTGGTCACCACACTGGAACAACTCTTGGAAGGACATGTCACTAAGAAAATCATTCAGGACTTCGCTGATCAGGAGGCTCTGGAGAAACAACAAGTCGAGGTAGCCCGAGCCAATATTGAGGCCTTCAAAGCAGAGTTGCCTTGATCAGAGTGACTCGAGACGAGTTAGAGGTCAGTGTTGGGGGCTTGTTGGCCCTCGACCAATTTTTGTAGAACCTTGGTCATGTTTGACCATTTTTGAGACTCTGATAGGCAGGTCGAAGACGAAGCGCCCAGGCGAAGCTAAGATCGCGGCATCTCGCCCCCTTTTTACGGTCTTTTTGGGTTTAGGGATTATGTAACGGGTATGGGATATCGGCCCATGGGTTTACCCATGCTTAGGCCCATTTTGTAAAGTATAAATAAGTAGCTAGACAATGTAATAAGAGGCCAATGTGCTAAGTGCAAATAGTTGTGAATGCTTTGTGCATATTGTGTGTTAATACTTGCATAGCTAAGTGCAAGTGATTGTAAGAAGCTTAGTGCACAAACTGACTAAGGCTTTGTGTTGTGACCTAACTCGGGGAAGGAGGATCTGGCGAGATGCATGCAAATCTCATGTCCTATGCGGAGTAGATTTTGAGGCTCTGTGCATGTAAGAAGATTGAAAGAAGATAATAAAGAAGACGAAGAGTTGGTGGGCATAGCCCCACGCTGGGGGTGAACCACGTATATCTTGTGTTGTGATTTCTTTGTGTTATTAATGTGATTTATTCTTAGCGTTGTAATATTTATGTATGTTAGATGCATCTGATGTAGTAGCTTAGTGCTTAATAACATGAATGAATGCTAGATCTTCTTTGATGTTATGTGATAAATGGTTAGATATGCTTAGATCTTGTTGAATACGGCATTGTTTTGTAATTAGGGTTTTTATTTGTGATGCGAATAAGGGTCAAAGACTAATGAATGTTGATTGCTAAGTGCTATGTTAAGTATTGTGATCACAGATCTGTGTCCCAACTAGGTTGTAGACACATGAGTCCTACAACCCCCCCCCCCTCCCTCTACCTCGGGTGAGACTTCATTTGCTTCACAGGTATTGTCGAAAGGAATGGTAGTTAGGGTTTTTTTTGTGCATTGTTGAAGTGTTGAACCCTGGGTCTTCCCCTGTGCCAACAAGCAGCACTTCCTGGCTCGGCGATGGCAGCCCTGACAACACCAAAAGAAGGGGTTTTAGAAAAGAAATCGACGTTGAACGCAATAGCCGCTTTGTAGCTCAAAAGTAAGAATTCCAAAGGTCCAAATTAGTATGTTCTGGGCGGAAGTCTTTCGTTGTAAGGAAATTATCTATTGATGCTCCCAGAGATATATTTCAAGCCAAAACATTATTCAATTGCGGGACCACTCTCTTGTTCTCTAGATATACAATTAACATCTTAGGGGGTGGTGACCAGAACTCCCACTGGTGCAAGGAATATTCCTACTATTCATCTCCTTCCACCCAAAATGGACTAATTTGGGTCTCTGGAATTGCTCGTGCAACCTATGTCCCTGAATTTTTCGACAGTGAAGAGGTGGTTTTTTGGTGTGTCCTAACTTTTAGTTTTGGGATCTTTTGTTTTCCCTGCAACGTTTTTTGTCTTCTTTCTCACGGAAAGCTTGTGAGAACTATCAATTTTACCGTAGGATTGTTGTTCATCTGCTTAAAACCAAGGATTTATTCTAGTGCAGAACCACTCTCCTATTTCTTTGTCTCCTCGGGTCTTCCGCGAGATATTGAGATCGGGGCACCGAACATTGACCCCCCGAGGAGAATACTGCAAGGATTTCTTAAAAAAAAACATGGTAATCAATTTTGTATGCATGTTGAAGAGAACCTCGATGGCTCCTGCATGTTGCAGATCTTGTGCCTGTGTTTATGGAAAATATGTTCAATGTTTTGGCCCAAAGAACTTGATCCAATTTCTATGTATATATATACAGTGCCCGGTATTCTCTTTTTTTTTAATGGATTTACTATTAAAAAAAATTCCTTGGAGTCTTTATTGTTGCTTCTTTTCTGAATTTAACACCTCTTCTCATTGGCATGGTTCGATAGTCTCGTAGTTATTCGATATTGTATTTGCTTAAGTAATTTGATATAAAATGGAGCATTTAACAATTATATGACAATGCATTGTGTCCATCCATCGGGATTTTATGGAAACAAAAATGAATTTCAGAAAGTTTCAAACCAACGTTCAATTCTATTTGTAATGAATATAGAACATAGCAAGACCAAATCACAAAGTTGCAGTCCAGGCCCCGCCATAGAAATTTTGTTTTCATCTCATCCTTGCTAAGAAAATGTTATGTGTGTGTGTGTGTGTGTATTCAAGATTGGCATTCTTGTTTTTAGGCATGCAATTATTAAGCGTTAATGTTAACAACCCATCATGCAAGAAGTTTAATACTTAAGTTAATATGTTAAATTCATGGAAGAATGTATCAAGAACACAATTACTCCCATAAGTTGCAATAAAATCTAATCTTCAACAAAGAATTTGCTCACAATTACTAGAAAATGATGATTTTGCAACAATGAGGCTTGTTTGAAACCAATTCCCGCATATGAAAATTGCCTTCCAGCTTTCTATTTTCCCACTCTTTTATCCCCTGTAATTTCTCTTTTTGGTTACTTGGTCATTTTTTTCCAAAAATTTATTGTTGCACGGGTTGGTGGATTCACGCGCTCATATTTTCATCCATGCTTTTATATCGCGATTCCGACCGAGCACTTCCCCTTTCTCTAAATTGCACTTCCATTGTTCTGTGATTTGCAAACAACACTCTGGCTTCTGCAATATGAAGATTTACTTCTGGACTCCCACATCATCCCCTCTTCTGTGTTACACATTTTTCACTGAAATGTTCTGATATATACAATTTGACAGTCGGATCCTTACGTCTCTTCGAGAACCCTTGTCACCCTATTTTGAATCTCGTCTGATCGCTTTCCACACTTGACCATTTCTTGACATCTCTTTTGCGGATTGTCGAGTTCACGGGTTCAGGAAATTTCCAATTTCTAGTTGTTGTTTCTTGTGCCCTCTACCTTCAAACTTCTTCCCAAGTATATGCAATATGTATGCAACTTCTCCAGAGACATACAGAAAATATCTTGCCAAGAAATGGAATACTTATTGCAGATTTGAATATATTGGACCTTCTTTTCCCTCTTCTATACTTAATGAAATTATCGTTTCTTTTTACCCTCTACTCTCTCTTTCTAGTTACTGAGTTGTTTTTCCGAAAATGTCTCAATGTGTGCATTGGCAGACTCACGTGTTCACATTTGTGCTTGTGCTTTTATATCGTGACTCCAACCAATCGCTAGCCATTTGATGCCTAGCCACTTTTCAAATCGCGGATTCTCGGGCAGGCGGGCTCTATATTGCACTTCCTTTGTTATGTGACCTGCAAACAGCACCCAGACCTCCGTGATATACAAATTTAAGGCAGCACTCCCATGTCATACCCTCTTCCATGATATACAGTTTGCACAAGAAAGTTTCGAGACCTGGGATTTGACCTTCGGAACCTCACGTCTCTTGGGGAACTATTGTCACCCCATTTTGAAGCCCCTACATCTGCTTTCCATATTTTTCCATTTCTTAGAATCTCTTTTGCACCTCCAATTCCATACTTACCCGAATTTTTTTCTTGCGGGTTCCCGGACAGGCGAAGTGCACTTCCAGTGTTCCTTGACCTGCAAATAGCCCCTCGGCTTCTGCGATATACAAATTGAATTCTAGACTCCTACATCAGCTCCTCTTTTGTGTTACACAGTTTGGACTTAAAAAAATTTATCAATACAATTTGATCGTTGGGGCCTCACGTCTCTTTGGGAACCCTTGTCATCCTATTTTGAAGACCGTTCGACTGCTTTCCATAGCCATTTCTTGAAATCTCTTTCACGGATCATTGAGTTAGCGGGTTCAAACAATTTCCAATTCCTAGTCGTTGTTTTTTATGCCTGCCACCTTCGAACTTCTTTCCAAGTATATGAAATAAGTATATAACTTCTCCAGAAACATGCAGAAAATATATTTCCAGAAAATGGGATATCTATTACAGATGTTAATATATTAACCCTTCTTTTTCATCTTCTATACTTCACCAAATTCTCGTTTCTATTTTCCCTATATTTTATCTTTCTCGTTACTTATTCATTTTTTTGAAAATGTCTAGCTACGTGGGTTGGCGCACTCGCGGGTTCACATTTTCACTCGTGATTTTATATCACGACTCTGATTGACTGCTTCCCCATTCCATACCCAGGCACTTCTCTGACCGTGAATTCTCAGGTAGGTGGACTCTAGGTTGCACTCCTATTTTTCTGTGACCTGCAAACAACACCCTCACTTCCGCGATATAAAATTTACAACCGGACTCACATCATACTGTCTTCTGTATTACAGTCTAACTATCATTCCCTCTTCCGTGGTACACATTTTTCACTCAAAACTTCTGAGACCTTCAATTTGACTGTCGGGTCCTCATGTCTCCTGTGGAACTATTGCCACCTCATTTTGAAGCTCGTCCGTCCACTTTCCATACTTCACCATTTCTTCAAATTTATTTCACAGATCATCGGGTTGGTGGGTTCAAGAAACATCCAATTCCTAATCGTTGTTTCATGTGCCCATCCTCTTTTCACTTATTTCCAAGTATGAAATAACTGAGGTTTAATGCTAATATCTCACCATGCCTAGAGGAGACCGTCATAATAATTGTTCCTACACAACTTGTATAGAAACATGCAGAAAATATCATGCCAGGTAATAGGATATTTATTACAAATACTTATCGACTTTTTCGCTTGTGGTTTACCGGGTAGGTGGGTTCAAGAATGCCCTACTTTCAAGCTCGTTCGACCATTTTTCATACTTATGTATATATAAAAGAGTCTTATTTATAATAAAAAATAATTGTGTGTGTGTGTGTGTGTGTATATAATGTGTGTGTGTATATATTAGTTCTTATTTCCAAGTATGCAATTAGCAAGTGTTAATGCTAAACTAGGATTTGAGGAGATCTCCCATTAATACGCATAAAACCAAAAAAATTGGATGGTTATATTATCCCTTCCGAGTGTTAATTTCAAACATCATGGAATGTCATTTGTGCGTCGTCGGGTTGGCCCATTCATGAAATATTCAATCCTTAATTATGAAAACGAGTCTGACCAATCATTTCCCTATTCCATACTTAGCCACTTTCCTGGAATTCCACAAATATACAAACCTGTCACTTAATTATCCCATCATGCTCTCTTCCGTTTTACTCTTTTTGCAGTCAAAAATTCCGAGACATAAAATTTGACTGTCGGGCACTCACCTCTCCTGAGTATCCCCTGTAACCCTATTTTGAATCTTGTCTGACCTTTTTTCATACCTTGCCATTCCTTTCTTTTTCTTCCCCGTCTTCGTCACCTTCGCACTTGTCTATAATAATAAAAAAATGTTTATATGTGTGTGTGTGTGTGTGTGTGTGTCTTGTTTCTAGATATGAAGTTAGTAATCTTTAATTGTAACAACTCATCGTGCAGGAACTGTATAGATTGTCATTGATGAACGAAAGGCTCAAGGAGATCTCCTATTAATACACATTAAACCAAGATTTGTGGAGGGTTATATTATCATGAATCATAGAATGGCGTTCGCACATCGTCGGGTTGGCACGTTCAGGAAACCTCCAATCCTTAATTGCTATTCGTCGTACCTGCCACCTTTGAACTTATAAATATGCAATAAGTAAGCTTTACTGCTAACAGCTCATCATGCAACACCCATAGAGATTGTCATTAATGAGATAAAGGCTCGAGGAGCTTTCCCATTCATAGGCATTGAATCAACATTTGTGGAGGTTTATATTATCGCCTCCAACTGTTCATTTAAACCATTGTCTGGAGAAAACGAACATTCTCATAAACCTATGGAATCAGCTCGACAACAGTTTTGTGGAGATACAGTGAACATCTTTAGGCGTGAAGACCAGAACTCCAGTGGTCCAGGGCATATTACTCATCCCCTGCTGCTCAGAACAAAATAATTTGGACCTTTGGGATTGCTCGTGGAGGCTTTGTACCTGAAGTTTTTTACTGTAGGGAGTTGGTCTCTTGGTGCGGCGATAAATATATTCCAGGCCAAAGAATTATTCCACTATGGGACCACTCTTTTGTTTCTTTGTCACCTCAGGTCTTCCTCCATATATTAATATTGTCGAAGCCAACATTGATGTTCAAAGGAGAATATTCCAAGCAGTTCCTAACAAATCATAATAACGGGTTAGACCTCTTGCCCGAGTTCCTGGAAGACCTGATGGCAGTTCCTGAAGATATCACAAACTTGCAGGTTAGTTCATTTAGAAATCCATTCTGGGAAATTTCATGGTTGTTTACAAGAATAATGGGCCAGGAGTCCACAACAACTATTTCCCGCATGGCTCTTTATATTTTGTATTTCACAGTCAAGGAACAAGCCATTTTTTATTGGGGCAAGCTAATTTCCCATGAAATTTGTTCCCAATTGTCAAGCTTCAAAAAGAAGAAGAAATTGTATATGACATCCTACTTGGTTTTTGCGATAGCGCATTGCTTCCAGTTTCCAAAAATATCTATGTCCAAGAAGGTAAACTGGGAATTCGACCCAGTAACGTCCTGGTACCAGGCCTTGTGGAAGCACAAGGCCTCCCACTATTTTTGTGAGATTTATAATGACTTTGTGTATGTTTTCAAAGTTGTTTTGTTAGAATAAGATGCTCCCCACATATTTGACCAGGCAACCAGGTTTTTGGACAGGAAGGGGGCACTTGAACTTATGGATAATTACATTGTGAAAAGGATTTTTGGCTCCAAGGAAAAACATCCTCTCCTTCCATGTCACATTACAGACAAAATGTTTGTTACAGAAATAGCAAGGCAATACAAATACTGGTTGCATCTATTCCAAGAGAAGAGAAAAAAAAAAGTTCATTCATCTGCCTTGGAAAGTCAAGGACTTCGTGTTGAGGAACGTCAACAAAATTGACAAATTCACAACCCATTTCAGCAACTTGAACCTAATATATGCTGAAAGCCTAAGAGGGTTCGACCCAAATAAAAAAAAATTAGAACATTTGCAAACACTTGGCATCGTAAATTCGTTTTTCAAAAAAAACTGACCAAAAATAGAGACACTGATGACAACGCTCATGCTTCTGATGTCGGTGATCTAGACACACTACAAAGCACCACTGAATTGTAAAAGAAACAGGGAAAAGGCCCCGGTGAGAAGAGTGCTCAATTGGTGGATAGCACTCCCAAAAGTATGACATCCCGGAGCATCGCTCCAATGGCCCATCACAGCAACAAAGAAACTCATAATTCTTCAAACGAAGGAGGATATAACAACCCTCCTCACCCTAAAATTGATAGTTCTCACAAGCTTCCCGTGGAAAAGAAGAGGAAAAAAATTGTGGGACAGGCAGAAGAGCCCAAAATTGAGAGTGAGAACATGGAACTTGATCATCCCGGAGACTTGATCCAGCATAGTCATCCAATGGACATAGCTGATACTGAAAATTTTGATGAAGATGAATCCTTCATGTTCCAGAGTGTTTTTTTTACAACGAGTCTAAAAAAATAATTATTGAAAAAAAAGATGTAAAAAATAAGAAAGGAAAATCTCGTTCAGAGTTTAACCTTGCGAACATGCATCCATCCCAAATATGTTGACTTCACATAGAGACCGCAAATGCTCTTGATGATTCCATTAGAGGCATTGAGGCCGAGAATGCCAAACTGAAGGACCAGGTCAAGGAATTGGAGGAAAAATTGATTCTTGTGCCATTGGTTGCCAGTCCTTTGGCAATAGCCATGCCTGCCACCCCTACAACCAAGTTAAAAGGAT
Source organism: Picea engelmannii (assembly GCA_009831015.1). Lineage (NCBI taxonomy): Eukaryota > Viridiplantae > Streptophyta > Pinopsida > Pinales > Pinaceae > Picea > Picea engelmannii. The sequence goes on along the minus strand of ML790531.1, from coordinate 93,299 downwards.
CCTCCACCCTCATCGCATCATGTAGAGGATATGTGGATAATAATATCAAGAAAATAATGGAATTGATTTTTGAGTCATGGGTAATATCACAAACCATGGCTTCCCTTCGAACGAGGGTAGATAATTTTCTCAAACATTTGCAAGCGGAATTAAAAAATGAAGAACGTTTCTATTTAGACATGGTCCTTCCTTTTGGCACCATTGTCAACAACATGACATAAACGAGAAGAATACAACAAGATATACCATCCAAAAATAGGATCACTCAATCAAATACATGCTGGAAAGAAAAAGTGAAGAACTTGTATCTCATTGTCCAGTCACGTGAACAAGCCATATCAAAGAAAGAAAAATTATTCACAAAGATGACCAAAATAGACTTAGCCGGAAGGACCAACGACTTCCAAGACCCCAACTTAATCGTCATCTCCTTTCCCTTAACTAAGCAAGCCTTCGATAAACAGGTTGATATTTTTAAGGCATTGTCTTTGGAAAAATCTTACAGTATCCTTGAATATGGTGAAGATGACATCGACAACTGGCTAGTCAACTATTTGGTATAGAATGAACAAATTGATCAGGATCTACGTAATCTTTCTATCAATATAAGGGAATTGGAAAAGGAACTTTTCAACATGAAAAATCAGAATGAGATCAACGTCGCCCCCTTGAGAAGCTACATTGAATAATGGCTCGAGAGGGAATTGAAGCAGGTCATCGATGAAAGGAAACAAGCAGATGCCACAATTTCATTAGTCGTTGACGACAGCAATAAAAATGCATCAGCAAGCAAATAGAAAAAGGGGTGATATGTACCATCACTGTAAGTCTATACTGATCACATTCTGCTTTGTTTATCAATCCATTTATTCCACTTTTTTAAATAGAAATGTCTAGCCAAAGACTTATACCTTTCAATTTATTCCTTCCAGGTATTACACTCTACCATCGCCCACTTCTTCTTTCAACAGTCCTATTTCATGTACATATTTCTCTTATGGTATGCGGGAGCCCCAATCCCAACCTATATGACAAACTCATTTTAATTTTTAGGAATATGTAACAGACAATATTATTTTTTGATATATTTCAAATAAAATTGTCTTTTATCTCATTTTATATATATGTCCTCATAAATTTTTATCTTCCTCTATGTTGAATGTCAAGAAATTGTGTTTATTTAAATTCAAAACTACTTTTTGTCTCCTTCTATATATATGTCCTTGTAAATTTTTATCTTCCACTATGTTTAATGTCAAGAAATCGTGTTTATTTAATTTGATTATAATTTTTTTTGTGCTAGCACATATAGAGACAAAATAGACAGAAATTTTTAACATAGCAAAATAGATTATATAGTTTCAAAAAATAAATGGGAATCTAGGGCCCATGTGTCATTTACTGCATGGATACCACATGTCCTTCATGTTGCTTGCCACATCTCCACTGCAGTTTCCATCTTCCTCCACTACTTTTTCCCCATCCCTGTGCATTTATTCCCAATTCAGCCTGGCAGGGACTACGCTGCCATGCAACACTTGTTTAACATTATTCATATTTATGTATTGTCGACGAGGAAACACAAACCCAATAAATGGAAAGTGAAATTAATAAACTTAGTATAAATCAAAACAATTTTAGGAAGTGCCACATTATTCAAAAAAATAAGATCCATGTAATGCAAAGAACAAAACGTGCATAAACCTCGTTCTCTATGAAAGTCCTCATCGAATTTCAGCATCATGTACCTAAATCTGATGATGGTCCAATACCGTAGCTATCACATTAGAGATTCATATCACTAATTATTTTCCTTTGATGCAGATATGCTTCACATTCATTTGAATTATTTTACCTGAGGATAGTTGATTATATATGTCTAATTTAAAAATACAAGTGTGTTAATGTTGTCATATGTGAATAGGTTCAGTTTCACAATATAGTGGCATGTGTGGTATTTGTTTTTTTTAATTATTCAATATATGGTATGAAATTTTATGTTAATCAGATTCAAGTTTGTCAGAACACTGGAAAGGCTTCTGCAAATTAGGATATGCAAGAATTGGTGCTTGATTGATCTTTTGTTTCAACTCATCAAAATATTTTTGTTGATGCTTTCCCCACTATAAAATCTTGTCTCCCGATATTATGGTATGGATTGGTGAAATCACAACTAAAAAGGATGTTATAAACATCCATAGGTATTGCGCTACCCCAATAAATCTCCTAACTTTAATGACATTAGTGTGATTTTTCCACATGAAAATGGCCTCCATCTTCATAGGATCTATCTGGAGTTCCCCTCCACTAATCACATGCCCCGAATACACCAATGACTCTTGAGAAAATTCACATTTCTTAAGGTTTTTCAACGATCGATACTTTTTCAAAGTATCTTACACCTACATGAGATGTGAGATATGCTCCTCCAAGGTAGAGATATAAACCAATATTTCATCAAAGTACACTTTTATAAATGAATATATAAAGGGATGCAATACATCATTCATCAAACGCATAAATGTGGCTAGTGAATTACGTAAACCAAAAGGAATTATCGACCATTCATATAAACCTTGCCTTGTCTTGAAAGAGGTCTTCTAAGTGTTTTATTATTTAAATCATACTTGGTGTTATACCAATTCAAGATCCAACTTGGTGAAGTACTTGGCATGATGAAACTAATCTAGCATGTCATCAATCATGGGCAGAGGGTATCAATTCTTCAAGGTGATCTTATTCAAATATTTGTAGTCAATACACATTATTCAAGTCACATCCTTCTTGGGTACTATGATGACAGGTGACGCACAAATTGAGGTGCTTGGTTAACTTAATTTCTTCTCCAATAGTTGTTGAAATTATTTATTCACTTCATCTACTTTCAAGATGGACTATCTATGCATCCTAATGTTTTTCAATGTGGAGTCTAGCTCTCGAAACACTTATTTGTGTGCCTATAAAATATCCTCCGACTGATTTTTTTTCTCTTTAATATATCCCTATGTTGAGATCAATTCTCGCTTCTGAAATTTCCCTCCCCTTTTCTATTTTCCCAACTTCTTTTGTCCATGTATTTTCCCTCTTCTATACTTACCCAAATTCCCCTTTTCTATTTTCCCAACTTCTTTTGTCCATGTATTTTCCCTCTTCTATACTTACCCAAATTCCCCTTTTCTTTTCTCCCTTCTATTCTCCCTTTCCAGTCACCATACTTAGTCATTTTTTTTAAAAACGGCGGGTTCGAGGGTTGGCGGACTCACGGGTTCTCACTTCCTATTCCTGTATCATGAGTTTGATCGACCGTCGTACCATCCTATACTTAATCGTTCAAGATTTCTTATCCCATGTTCTGTGATATACATTTTTCACCCAAAAGATCCAAGATCTACAATTTGACCATCGGAATCCCCGAGATCCTAAGTATCTCATCTCTCCTATATTGAGTATGACTGACTACGTTAGAACACTTAGCCAATTTTTGACCTTTTGCAACGGCGGGTTCGCGGGTTCCGGAGTTGGTGGGTTCACAAAAATCCCAAATCCTAATTGCTCCCGTCCGTCTCTGCCACCTCTGTGCTTTTCCCAATATGCATTTAGTATGGTTTAATGCTAATAAATCATCATGCGGGTTCCATAAATATCGCCATTAATAAGCGAAAGGCTCAAGGAGATTTCTTATTAAACAACATTAAAGCATGATTTGTGGAAGACTATATTATATCTCTCAAGAACTCATTTCAAATATCATCTCGATTAAAAGAAAGATATCGTCAACTTATGGCAGTAGCATCTCGATAACAGTTCTACGGAGATACTTTGAACATTTTTGGACGTGAGGACCATAACTTTCAGTGGTCTAGAGAATATTCTTACTATTCATCCCCTTCTGCTCGGAAGGAAGTAATTTGGACGTCTAGAATTGCTCGTGCAGGATGTGATCCTGAGGTTTTTGATTGCAAGGAATTGGTTTCCTACTGCGCTAAGAAATATATATACCAAGTCAGTGGATTATTCAAATTCAATACCATTCTCCCATCTCTCTTTTACCTCAAGTGTTTTGTAAAATTCTAAAACTCTCAGAGCCAACACTCACCTTCAAAGGTGAAGATTGCAGGGACTTCTTGAAAAATCATGACAACAACCTAGACCTCTTGCCTGAATTCTTGGAGAATCTCGTGGCCATCCCTGAATATATTACCAGGTTGCAGTTCAACTCGTTCAAAAACCCCTTTCGGCAAATTTTTTTGTTATTCACCAGAGTGACTCGCCAAGAAAATACCGCCAGTATTTCCCATATAATTATTTATATCTTATATTTTGCTATCGAGGAGATATCCATCTTCGATTGGGGAAAACTTATTTTCATTGAAATCTCTTCCCAATTGTCACAATACAGAAAAGATAAAAAAATTGAATGATATTGTTCAAAAATGCAGCCAAGCCATATCAAGGAGAGAAGAATTATTCAAAAGACTCATGGAGGTAGACTTAGCCAGAAGAACTAACGAAGTCCAAGATCCCAAGTTGATCCTCAACTCATTGTTCCTAACAAAGCAACAATTTGATGAGAAATTTGAGATATTTAGATGGTTTTCAATTGAAAAGTTATATGGTATACTTGAATATAATGAGGACGACATAGACAATTGGCTAATGGACTACTCCATGAAAAATCGGGATATTGAAGAAGCATTACATGGTGTTTCCATTGATATAAGAGATTTGAATGGCGAGCTATTAAACATTCAAATTTAGCATGAAATCAACGTGGCAACAATGAAAAGTTACATCAAAGAATGGTTCAAGAAATCTATTGATAAACTGACCAATGAAGGGAAAGAAGTAGTTGAGACGGTTCTTGTAACCATTGATGAAAACGATAAAATGACATCAGCAAGCAAGAAAAAAACATGAGATACCATCATAGTAAGTTTTTGTTGATCGTATCCTTATTTTTCTTTATCAAGTCCTTCATCCAATTATTCCACCTCTTTCACTAGAAAGGTTTAAACGAAGACTGATAACTCATTTTTTCTTCTTACCAGGTCTTGTTGATTCTTCCACCGCCCATCGTCATCCTTCTAAAATCTTATTTCTTGTATTTATTTTCTTTATGGTCTGCGAGAGACCCAATCCTAGTCTTTAAGACAAACGCATTTACAATTTCAAAGAATATGTAACAGACTATGTATTTTTTAGAAATTTCAAGAAAACTACTTCGAGAACAATCTTGATTGTGCTTTGTAATCCCAAGAAAATCTAAAGAGGAGTACCACCTCTATAAAAACACAGGGGGGTTTACATCCTCGTGAGGTTATCGTTTCGGTCCTAACATATTCAAGCGTCAATATTTTTGGTGACCATAATGGGGAATAAACTGAAATTTAGAACCTGGTCTAGCGTTTCTGAAAAAATATATGACTTTGCCCCAAGTTGATCAACCCCGCTTAGAAATTGGATTGAACAATCAACGAATCATCTTACATCAGTTATACAATATAGTAATAACAACAGTCGAGACCCAAGAAGAGTTAGAAAGGTCTTGGCAGATCTTAGTCCAAGAAGAAGAAAAGGATATCCTCTGAAGACAGAGGAGAGAGGAATGACAAGACCGAAGAAATCAAAGGCTATCTAGAGAATCACAAGAACAAGGTCGAGATTGAAGCTGGATGAATACAAGGGACCCATTACCAGAAGTAAAAGAAAGAAACTCTTTATTCTTAGAAGTGAAAATCATAACCCTGGAATCTCTCCAGATATGGAAAAAAGAAACGAGCAACCCCAAGACAAGCATCATGAGGAGAGACAAGGAGGTGGAAGAGTTGTTGCAAGAAATCAAGGAAACCCAGTATTTGAAAATCAAAGGAGGGTGAGAGATTCCCCTCTAAATCTTATAGGTGAGAAACAGGATCTCCCTGTTCTCCCTAAGGGCACCCTAAAGGAATTTTTTGAAGATGGAGCAATCGATGCAAAGAGGCATATGCACTTATTTCTTGATGTTTTTGATTTTCACTGTGTTGAGTATGACGATGTCATAGTAAGATTGTTCTTGCAAACCTTATCAGGAAGAGCATATGAATGGTATAAAACATTTCCCAGTAGATCAATTCTCTCACTTAATGACCTCGAAGATATGTTCCTAACTATGTTTTCCCCTCCAAATTCTTATCATACGCTTCTCACCGATTTCACCCAGATTGGTTTGAGAAAGAACGAAATAATACGAGATTTTAATATTAGGTTCAATAAAACCTTGAGTAGGATTCCAAAACATAAAAGACCAAATGAACCAGTCATTCTTGGTTGTTATAAGAATGCAATGCCCCCGAATGTGAAATATGCTATCAAAACATCCCAAATCGATACCTTGGAGGAGGCAATGAATAAAGCCACTGAGATGGAAGAAATTATTATTGAAATAGGTGTTGACCCCAACATTATCTACGAAAAGTACAAAGGCAGTTGGGAGGATTAAATATTGATAATCAAGGAGCTTCTAGTTCAAGAAAGAATGAATAATTAAAGCCTCAACCGACTCAAAACCAAACAATGGGAGGAGGAATTTTCAAGGGAACCATACCTGATGTAAAGGTTGACCCTGTGGCAGCACAGGAAACTAAGCAAAGAATCAAAATTGCACAGATGAATAGAACTATCAAGCAAATGCAAAACGAGATAACCAGGCTAAGAAGGGGAGATAATTACATGGAAAATCCAAGAATTCCAATCCTAGAGTAAAGAAGGAACCCTCCCCAAGAAAAAAGAGGGAGGTTTGAGGACACGGATAATCCACAAAGACCAAGGGTTCCCAGACAGCCTACTCCCAATGCGGTTGTTCTAGATGATGTGTATAACGAGCAATTAATTGAGCAAGAGAATTATTACTCACCTGATGAAAGCTCTGAAACTATGCAGATGGACGGATGTGAGACATACATGTATATATTTTAAGAGGGCGAAAATGATCCCAAATCGCAAGAAAATGTCTCCCAGATAAGAGGATTTGTAAATAGACCAAAAAATAAAGGTGATTCTGATAAAGAGAACCAAAAAGAAAAAGAAAAAGAAAAAACAAATGAAAAAAGAGCAAATGAAAAAGTGGTAGATAGCGTTGGAAGTAAAAGGGAACACATGACATCAAACTCCACTCAAATGACATATAATGTCATAGAGGATTTGAGTAAATTAAGGATAACCCTTCCCTTTACGGAAGTGGTGAAGATTCTTGAGCAAAGAGAAAACATTTTGAAATTGTTGGACGATCCATCTGAAAGAGCAGAAGTTGTTGTTACCAGTCCAAAACAAACCCCTAGCAAGTCAACATCCAAGTTGAGAGGTAAAATTCCTCCCTTTTACATTTCTATTGAAAATCATGATGTTGCACTACACAATTGTTTAGTTGACACTGACGCAAGAAATAATATCATTCCACTGGCAGTCATGGAGGCATTGGGCATGAGTTGCACCAAGTATTATGAAACCGGTGAAAGTATATATGCAATTGATTCTAGAAAAGTGCCATCTTATGGAGAAATCAAGGACTCTTATGCTTGGATTACAGCAACCCCCCATATCATTACAATTTTCAATATTATTGGGGTAGACCTTCCTCCAACATATGGAGTAGTGCTGGGAAGAGATTGGACATCTATGATATGGAGATATATAATGAATGATGGAAGTTGTATGATGCTTCCAGGAAAGGAAGGAACAATGATTAAAGTCCCTCGTGAACCTAAAAAACCCTTCTCTTTCAAGAAGAATGACAATGAATTAATGGAAGATTATATAGATGTCAGGATTGGAAACTATGTTATCCTAGACATGGAACATAGTGAAATCCTAGAGCAAGTGCAAGACATGGAGAATCAAGAATGTTTGTTTGAAGGATATTGGAGGATGACATTCGATGGAGCTTGGTCAAGCTTTGGGAATGGAGTTGGAATTTTTATTTTGATTCCAAGTAATATTATGTATCCACAAGCTATTATAATGGAGTTTTCATGCACTAATAATGGGGCATAGTATGAAGATTTGATTCTGGAGATGATCCATGCACAATAAATGAAAATAGAACATCTAATTGTAACTGGTGACTCATAGTTAGTGATCAATCAGGTTACCCAGAGGTATAAAATCAAAAAGGAGAGACTCAAGTTATATTTCAAAAGAGTTAACGAATTGATGGAATCTTTTAGTTCCTTCAACATTTGTTCATTCCAAGGGAAAACAATCACAAGGCAGATTCATTGGCCTTGGTGGCCTCATTGTCAAAACCAGATGATATCACAAGAAAAATGTATTTCCAAATATAACATTGAATATTTGTAAGTATTCGAGAACGATGAACAACTGGAAAAAAAATTGTTGAATGATGATGATGATGAAGACGATCACTCGTCTAGAAAAAATTTTGTTGAATGATGATGATGATGAAGATGATCACTCATCTGTTGTCCACAAATATTGTATACAATCCGATTCTCTTTTTACGAAAGATGATCATGCTAAGAATATCCTTGAAGAAGTTTTGATTTGAAAAGTGCAAGAGACAAGAAAAGTCAATATTGGAACTGAAAGTTACCCAAAATATGTCAACTTGGGAGTTGATTGCACCACTGAGGAATTTGATCAATATGTTGCCTTGTTTAAAGAATACATTGATGTGTTCGCTTTGACCTATGAAGATTTGAAAGCTTACGATAAAACTATATTCTACCATATCATTCCTTTGAGGGAATAAGCAAAGCCAATGAAGCAAAAAATAAGGATGATGAATCCCAAACTGAAACCTCTGGTAAATATTGAATTGGAGAAATTGAAGAAGGCGGGAATAATTTATCCCATTAGACACTCAGACTAGCTTTCAAATCTTGTGATTGTGAGAAAAAAAATCGAGGAAATCCGGATGTGTGTTGACTTCAGAGACCTTAACAGAGAAAGTATAAAGGATAACTTTCATTTACCTAATATGGAGTTCCTTCTCCAGAAAGTCACTGGATCAACCTGTATGTCCATGTTGGATGTTTTTTCTGGATATAACCAAGTCTTGGTGGTTGAAGAAGATATGGAAAAGATGGAATTTATCACACCTTGTGAGACATATGCATATGCTAGGATGCCCTTTGGTTTGAAGAATGTTGGATCCACATTCCAGAGGGCCATGGCTCATGCATTTAGCAGTTTTATAGAAAAATTTATGGCAGACTATCAATATGAATTGACAGTGCATTCAAAAACAAGGGGTGATCATATCCATCATTTGAGAAAAAAATTTGAAAGATGTAGACTATATGGTGTCTCTCTAAATCCAAAGAAAAGCTTGTTCGATGTAACTCAAGGAAAATTGTTGGGCCACATTGTGTGCAAGGAAGGGATTTATATAGATCCGGGAAGAGTTAAAGCAATAAATGAGCTCAACCCCCTAACATCCAAGAAGGGAGTCCAATCATTTTTCAGAAAGATCAATTTTGTGTGAAGATTTGTTCTAGATTATGTAAGTATCGTAAATCCAATCAATTTGTTGCTGAAAAAGGAGTAGAGGTTCGAATGGACAGAATATACCCAAGAGGATTTCAATAATATCAAAGGAGCAATCGCCATAGCTCCAGTCCTCATTAGTTCGGACTTTCAAATGGATTTCATCATATATTCATTTTCTACAAAGACAATTGTTGCATCTGTTCTTACTCAGAAGAATATTAAAGGATAAGAACTCCCAATAAGTTTCACGAGCAAAACCCTACATGACTATGATTTGAGGTATTCAGAACTGAAAAATCAAGCCTTGGATCTTGTAAAAGCAGTATCACATTTTTGGGCGTACATATTGAACTCCCATGTTATTTCCTATGTTCCATCATCGCTAGTGAAGATGCTTTTGAATCAATAATTGAGAGAAGGAAAATGGGCTAACTGGCTGGAAATGACACAAGAATATGATATTGAGATTAAAACTTTAAAATCTATCAAAGGACAAGGTTTATGCAAGATCATCGTGAATGGTGATTCTGTGGATGGAATGATTTCAATTTCAGTAGGACAACCATTATTCGATTCAGATTGGTATAGAGATATTATATTCTACTTAAGGTCCGGGCAATTTCCTATCACCATGAACTCCAAGGAGAAAAGAACATTGAAGATGAAGGAAAATCAATATGTGTTGATTGTTGATATATTGTTCAGGATAAATTATGATGGTATACTATTGAGATACGTTGATGAAAACCAAGCCCGAGAACTGATGAGAGAATTCCATGAAGGAATATGCAGTGGACAATTTGCACCTACTGCCAGTGCCCACAAGATAATAAGGGTTGGATTCTACTGGCCATCAATATTCAGAGACTTGTATGCCACAATAAGGAAGTGTGTATTGTGCCAACATTTTTCAGGAAAAATTAAAATATTTGCGATGCCTTTACATCCCATAATTGTAGAACAACCATTCTCCCAATGGGGACTTGATGTTGTCAGGCCAATCAATATGAATTCTAGCAAGGGGCATATGTACATTCTCATGGCTACAAATTATTTTGTGAAATGGCCAAAAGTGACGGCATTAAAGAAGGTTGATTCTGAAGAATAATTAAGTTCCTCAAAGATAATATTATGTTGATATTTGGTGTCCCAGATAAATTTATCATAGATAATCGTTCGATTTTCATCGAGTCGAAGTTTACGGAATTTTGTGGAGAATATGGAATTATCATGGTTCAATCATCGAATTATTATCCATAAGTTAATGGCCTTGTTGAATCCACAAACAAAACCATTGACAAGAACCAAAGGAATTGGCATCTAAAGCTGACTGATGCATTGTGGGAAAGCAGAACAACTCCAAAAGACAGCACTGGTATGTCCCCTTATACATTGGTTTATGGTAAAGAAGTGAAAATTCCAATTAGCCTCGCACTCAATGCATTGACTTATAAGGTTAATACCGAAGATACAGAAGAGATTTCACCAATCCAAAGGAGGATCAACTAGTTTTTAAATTTGGAGGAAGAACGAAGCAAAGACCTAAATTAAACCTCTCAAAGGTAGCAGAGTGTCAAAATATATTTTGATCAGAGCACAATTGTAAAGAATTTCCAGAAGGGAGAGATGGTGTTACTTTGGAACAAGGCCAAGGAGAAATCATCGATGCATACAAATTTCTAAGCACTCTGGATTGGACCATACATCTTCGAGAAGATCTTGGGTTTTAAATCTTATATGCTCCAAGACATGAAGGGTAAAAGAGAAATGTTGCATATCAATGAGAAACATTTGAAAGGTTTCTTCTCCTAAGACTTTCTCATTCTCATTTTACATAATTTTATTTTTTAGTTTGTATATTCTTACTCTGACTCCATAGCCTAACAGGCAGAAGCACCTGGTCATGAAAGGTTTTGGATTTTTGACAACCCACATGAGGTTTTCATCCCACAGTTGGATCCAGTTGTTGAGATCAATTCTCGCTTCTGAAATTTCCCTCCCATTTTCTATTTTCCCAACTTATTTTGTCCATTTATTTTCCCTCTTCTATACTTCCCCAAATTCCCCTTTTCTTTTCTCCCTTCTATTCTCCCTTTCTAGTCACTATACTTTGTCGGGTTTTTTTTTAACTGGTGGGTTCAGAGGTTGGTGAACTTGCGGGTTCTCACTTCTTATTCCCATATCATGATTCTAAACAATCATTGTATCATCCTATACTTAATCATTTCTGCAGTTGCGGGTTCCCAGGTTGACAGGTTCAAGATTTTTTATCCCATGTTTTGTGATATACATTTTTCACCCAAAAGATTTGTGATCTACATTTTGACCATCTGAATCCCCGAGGTCTTAAGTATATCATCTCTCCTATATTGAGTCTGACTCACCGTGTTACAACACTTAGCCAATTTTTGACCTTTCGCAACGACAGTTTTGCGGGTTCCTGAGTTGGCGGGTTCACAAAAATCCCAAATCCTAATTTCTCTCGTCCATCCCCACCACCTTCGCGCTTTTCCCAATATGCATTTACTATGGTTTAATGTTAATAACTCATCATGCAAGTTCCATAAAGATCGTCATTAATAAATGAAAGGCTTAAGGAGATTTCATATTAAACCACATTAAAGCATGATTTGAGAAAGATTATATTATATCCCTCATGCGCTCATTTCAAATATCATATAGATTAAAAGAATGCTCTCGTCAACTTATGGAAGCATCAACTCAACAGCATTTTTGCGTAGACACTTTGAACATTTTTGGACCTGAGGACCAGAACTTTCAGTGGTCTAGAGCATATTCTTATTATTCATCCCCTTCTACTCAAAAGCAAATAATTTGGACGTCTGGAATTCTTCGTGCAGGTTGTGTTCCTAAGATTTTTGACTGCAAAGAACTAGTTGCCTTGTGCGCTGAGAAATATATACCAATTTAGTGGATTATTCAACTTCAATACCATTCTCCCGTCTCTCTTTCACCTCAAGTGTTTTGTAAAATGATAAAACTCCCAGATCCAACACTCACCTTCAAAGGTGAAGATTCCAGGGACTTCTTGAAAAAGCATGACAACGGCCTGGACCTCTTGCCTGAATTCTTGGAGAATCACGCGGCCATCCCTAAAGATATTATCATGTTGCAGGTCAACTCGTTCAAAAACCCCTTTTGGGAAATTGCTTAGTTATTCACCAAAGTGACCGGCCAAGAAATTACCACCAGTATTTCCTGTATGATTATTTATATCTTATATTTTATTGTCAAGGAAAAAGCCATCTTCCACTGAAATATCTTCCCAATTGTCACAATACAGAAAAGATAAAAAACTTGAATGATATTGTTCAAAACTGCAACCAAGCCATATCAAGGAGAGAAGAATTATTCAAAAGACTCATGGAGGTAGACTTATCCGGAAGCACTAACGAAGTCCAAGATCCCAAGTTGATCCTCAACTCGTTGTTCCTAACAAAGCAACAATTTGATGAGAAAGTTGAGATCTTTAGAGGGTTTTCAATTGAAAAGTTTTATGGTATACTTGAATATAATGAGGACAACATAGACAATTGGCTAGTGGACTACTCCGTGAAAAATCAGGATATTGAAGAAGCATTACATGGTTTTCCCTTGATCTAAGAAACTTCGAGGGTGAGCTATTCAACATCAAAATCTAGCATGAAATCAACGTGGCACCAATGAAAAGCTACATCGAAGAATGGTTCAAGAAATTTATTGATAAACTGACCAATGAAGGGAAAGAAGCAGTTGAGATGGTTCATGTGACCGTTGATGAAAACAATAAAAGGACATCAACAAGAAAGTAAAAAAAATTAGAGACCATCATAGTAATTTTATGTTGATCATATCCTTCTTTTTCTTTATCAGGTCCTTCATCCATTTATTCCACCTCTTTCACTAGAAAGGTTTAACCGAAGACTGATAACTCCTTTTTTCTTCTTACCAGGTCTTGTTGATTCTTCCACTGCCCACCATCATCCTTCTAAAATATTATTTCTTGTATTTATTTTCTTTATGATCCACGGGAGCCCCAATTCCATTCTTTAAGACAAATGCATTCACAATTTCAAAGAATATGTAACAGACTATATATTTTTTAGAAATTTCAAGAGAACTACTTTGGGAACAATATCAATTGTGCCTTGTAACCCTATTTTCAGAATATAAAGTATTTGAGGTTGATCTATCATTATCTTTATTTGAGCTTCCCATATGTCCACTCTGTTAAAGTTCTCTTTTGCATGCAGATCATCTTCTTTTTATTTTATGTGATTAGAAATCCTTATCTTAAACTATGATAGATGTGAGGAAATTTTGCTTATTTTTTTTAAATGTGTGAAGTGTGTGATTCCTGGTCCTTTCTTAGGAACTTTCTTTAAAATAAAACAAAAAACATTTTCATTTTATTTTCTCGCAATATTTATGCTTCTTTAATTAATACAATGGACTTCTATCAAGTCCCACATTTTGAACATATAGAAATCCCAAGAAAATATAAAGAGGAGTACCACCTTTATAAAACGCAGGGGGATTTACATACTCGTGGGGTTTTCGTTTCGGTCCTAATGGATTCAAGTGTCAACACCCTCCAAAGATGCATTTAATTTTATCGATTTATATCTTGGATGATTATCACTTAAGAAAAGTAATACAAACTTCCTACTAGAACTTATCAATTTCTTGGCCTAGTTAGCACATATCAGGGAGATCTTTGATATACATTCATGTGCATTGGTGATGAAGGACTCCAAACCCTTGATTAGGTGATACTATTTTTCTCTCCTAATAAACATTGCATCCATCAAGTACATCCATGGGATTCCAAACACTACACCACACACATCATTCATACCATGTCTACCTCCATTTCATTAATATAGTTCGCACTTATGGAAAATTTGATCTTACACTACTTAGTAATCATGATCTCTCCATCCTTATTTACCCATCCTAATGGATATGGTTGATGATGGTCATGAAATTCCAATCAAATCTTGATGACCAAATATTCTATTATGAGGTTATCTTGTGAACTAGAATCTAACAGATCATCCACCTTTGTCTTCTTGATGTGGATCTTGATATGGAAGAGTTCAATTATATCCTTCTCTACCTTGGGATGGAGGATACTATATTCACCTCCTTATGCATTGTAGTGCAGACAATATTTTACTCTACATCACATTTTCTCTCTACTTGGTTACCTGAATCCATAGCTACCATGTTCTTCTTCTTGGCATCCTTCTTATGATTCTTTGGATTTAGATCTAGATGTAGCTTCCAACATTTATCTTTGGTGTGACCATAAACATTACAATGGTTACAATCACTTTTTGGATCCTTGCACTAATGTGTAGTGGTTTTTGTCTTCCCACCCCTTCCTCTCCACTTATTCGTTCCCTCCTTAGAAGCATCTTGGGGGTATTTTTTCTTGGAACCATTTGGTCATTGAAAGAAGATTTAGACACTTAGGAGTTAGTTAAGATCAACTTGTTATAATGTGTCTTTAGGTAAAAGTGTGTTTCTTTAGTATACATTTGTAGTTATGTAATATGATGGTCATGATATGTTCTAGGCATAAAGTGATCTAATGACCCATATTATCCTCAATACTAACGACTATATTGATCTATGGATTAACACCTAATTGGTCCATGATCTCTATATAAAGAGCATGGATGGTCATTTGATAAAGATCGTTTGTGTGAAACTCTCTTGTAAAATATTTTACTTTGCATTACTATATTTCCTCAAGTGGCCATGTTGGTTGAGGCCATGGACTATTTCCCTCTTAGAGGGTTTTAACCATGTAAAAATGATAGTTTATTGATATTTGATATGGTTGTGTGAGTGGTTACTTAAGGTGTTCATCCTGTGTTGGAATACCCTATTTTATCAAACATGGTATTCAAGCCCATTTGGAGACACAAACTTTTTGTTGATCGACATCCTAAACCTGTGTCGTTGCATGTAGCAAAATATTTTTCTTGCTCTACTATATATGTGCATTTATGCGCTTAGTGGATTGTTCCATTGTGTTTGGAGCACTGCTTTCAATTGGAAATTCTTTTCATTTCAGTTGAAAAGGTTTCAATTTTCCCAAGACATTACCATTTTTATTAGATTTATAGGTACACAGTTTGATTACACCCTAAAATAAAATAAAATTACAGAGTTAATTTTTCAGTTTTTTTAATTTATAGTTCCAATTTTCTACTCTTTCTAGTCTGTGTTTTCACTTTTCCATGCATTTTGTGCGATCTCGAAAAATCAGAAAAAAAAAAAAAATAGAAAGTGTTTTATTTTCTGCATATGCTCTTTGCTATGTGCTTTATTCAAGTTCAATAAATCATAAAAGGGGAGAAAACTTGCATTTTATAAGAAAGTTGAACAAGATCTAACTCCATTGTTGTAAATTAAAAAAAAAAAAAAAAAAAAAATCAGAAATTTCGCTTGTTTTTTGTGTGTGGACATATTGAAGTTTTTTGCATGAAAAACATGGGGTTTTGGGGTAAGCACACACTTCTGAATCCATATCATAATACACATTCATTATGTTTATCACATTATCCTCACTACTAGTGACCCTAAACGTTTTACCCATGTGAAATTCATCCTTAAGAAGAAATTTGAAATGACGGACTTGGGCTATTTGCATTATTTACTTGTTCTCCATGTATTGCAAACCAAGGAATGAATTTTTATTCTCCAATCTAAGTGTGCATTTGACCTTCTTCACCATTTTCACATGGAATATTGTAAATCAACCCCTTATCCCTTCTAGTTTGGAGTCAAACTTGTTGCCACCTGTACTACACCCAAAGTAGATGTTACTTTGTACCATCAATTAGTTGGTATCCATTTGTATTTGACTCATACTCATCCTAATATTTCATTTGAAGTTGGTCTTGTTGTAGGGTATATGAAAACACCCCATGAGAGCCATTGGAAAGTAGTAAAAAGGATACTTTGTTACATATTGGGGTACAATTCAGTTTGGTTTCATTGATTCTAATTGGGTTGGAAACCTTGATGATCCAAAGTTTGTTTCAAGTTATGATCCAATAGCAACATATGACCACCCTCTGTTGTGACAATCAGATTGCCATCAAGCTCTCCGAAGGTATCGTTCAACATCAATGCAACAAACACATTGAGCTATGAATGCACTTCATCAGAAAGCTCAATCATGATCTCATCTTGAAGTGATCTTTTGCCTTATAGATGATCAAGTTGCAAACATTTTCACAAAGTCTCTTACAGAAGTGAAGTTTTCCAAACTTCAATCTATGTTAGGAGTTTAGGAAGTTTTCATTAACGGGGGATAGGCTCTAATGACTCCTTCCTTCTCCTATTATGTCACCTTTGTAAATTCTTCAACCATATCCCAAGTTGTTCTTAAGGGGGAATGTTAATATATTTATACACTTAGGAGTTAGTTAAGATCAACTTGGTCTAATGTATCTTTAGGTAAAAGTTTGTTTCTTTAGTATGCATTTGTAGTTATGTAATATGACAATTGTGATATGTTCTAGACATAAAGTGATCTAATAGCTCATATTATCCTCAATACTAACAACTATATTTGTATATGGATTAACACTTGATTGGTCCATAATATCTATTTAAAGAGCATAAAGGGTCATTTGCTAAAGATTGATTGTGAGAAACTCTCTTGTAAAATATTTTTCTTTTACATTAACATATTGCCTCAAGTGGCCATGTTGGCTAGGGTCGTGCATTGTTTACCTCGTAGAGGATTTTAACAATGTAAAAACATTGGTATACTAATATTTGATATGGTTGTATGAGACATTACTTAAGGTGTTCATCGTTTTTGGGAATACCATGTTTTGTTAAACAATTCTCAATTATTATTACCCATATTCTCCAAATATTATGCTTACACATAGGCCTCATCAACTATCATAGGATTAAATAGCATTACATGTCTCTATAAATGACTATGTATATGACCCAAATACTTGAAGAGAACATCTAGTTTCTTGGGAGATATATCCAACATAATTTCCATTTTTTTGAACTCAGTGGTGTATTCTTATATGACCCTTGCTTCTGCCAAAAGTAATTCCAAAGGATCCACCAGTCCTCTTATTACCTAATTGTGTATAATTGAGACTTAATTATGGATTTAAACACCTCCCACTTAATTATTGTGGGATCACCCTCCAACCTAAGCATCTATGTGTGACTTTCACACCAATTTTGGGCATGGCCCTCTAACTTCAATCGGGAAAATGTAGTATTTTGTGCTTCTACTATGTTATGAACACTAAAATAAACTTCTAACTTCTATAATCATTTATTCAATTTAACCACATCAATCTCATCTTGGTATGGTTCGATTCCCACTTTTGCTTCCACTTTAAACATATATTGTGAAGAAGTGATGGCACTAGAACTTGGTCTCTCTTTATCTAACTCTTTATTCTAGTCATTTTTCGGGTCTTCGTTATCCCCAGATTTCCCATTTGATCCATCTTCTAAGCTACAGCTACCAAACTCCTCAAATGGTCCAAACTTTTTCTCTAGAGCTACCATGAGGATGGTCATGTTGTAAGAGATGTCAATGAATTGTGCTTCCATATTTGAAAATGTCGCATTTGACTCATCCCATGGATTATTACTGTACTCATCCACAATGGCTAGGGTTTTAAGACTTATTTCTTATGCCACTTCCTAAATCCTATAACTTCCCACAAAAACCCCAAAGAAAGATATTGTAAAACCAATGTGATCTTTAAAATGTCATGGATATTCCCTTGGACCATTCATTAAAATAGATCTTACAATATTTTGAAATCCCTTATTATGCAATGTTTTACTTTAGATTCAAATTTAATGTTACTAACTTAATGCATGAATTACTAGAATAAACATAAACTTAAATGAAAAAAGATAAGGAAATAACACACCATCTGCAAAAGAACATAACATGTACCCTAGGAAACCCTAATCTATGGAAAACACAGATAGAATGTGCGGCCTATGCTCTGCTCTTTTATTCTTAGTTATGAAATGTAAATACAAAGAAAGGGGCACTCACTATAGAGTTTCCATGGACAATGTGGCTAAGATGACTTCTATAGGATCTTCTACTTCCTCTTTTATTCTTCAATATCCCACTCCTATATTCTCTACTCAAGTATGGAACAATAAACAATACAATAAGAATGGATCCCCTTCATATCCCAGTGGCCCAATATTTAATATGGCCTGGTATCCATATAGGGTTAGGTTTAGGGTCTTTGCATGCCTCAACCCCCAATTGTTGTTACATTTTTGGACCCCCTAGTATATTCCTGAAATTCCAAACATAAATAGCTCCAAATGTGTGAGTAATGTGAGTTGATGTGGCATCCACTTGGTATCATTGAGGTCAACATGATCAGTCAACTTGTGAGAGGCATAACTTCTACATACAAACTTCAATTGATGTGATATTTGTGTTGTTAGAAATATCTTTATGTGTATAACAAAATCAAGAAGTTGTGAACTTCGTAATGACCATTTAAGGCCTCAAACAATCTCTGAAACATTCTAGACCCCAAATCACTAGAGTGGGACTTGCCCCTGAAATGGGCCCTATAAGCCAATATCTTCAATGTTTCCAACTGTTGATCCATTTCCATGTATCACCTTTGAATTCCAAGTTTATCCATGGATAGAAACCGTCCCTCCCCTTTTCCTTTTTATTTCATAGTCCATCGTGTGTCTATAGTTTCATTAGATGTTGGGAAAAATTTCATATGTTTACAGTACTTATTCATTTTGCGGGATTTCTTAAGTTGTGCGGAGATTCTCTTTCTAAACCATTTTTCCACACTCCGCATAGAACCTTCTCCGCAAAAGTCATGTTCCACACAAGCCAACACTTGGGTTATTTTGAACTTTTCTTTAGTGCAAAGAGCCCAACACCACCCTTCTCCCCACACAAATCTTGTCTTCGCACACTTTATTGTTTCGCACTTCCGCCTCCTCCATAATACACCCTGCATACTCCAAAATATATACTCTTTACTTAGTAGTTTGATGGTTATGGTTGTGAAAAAATGTGTGCATAACCTATCCTCCACACACTCTACCCCCCACACATCCCCATCTTTTCACAAATCTCACCTCCGCACACTTATAATTCTACACAACTATTATGCAGAGAACCCTGCACATTATTCTCCCCACACACATCAATCACTCTACACTTTTGTGTAACTCTCACCTCCACACACTTATACTTCTACAAAACTATTATGCAGAGAACCCTACACATTCCTCTCCCCACACACATCAATTTTTATGCACTTCCGCACAACTAAACCTTTAAAGGATTGATCTCTCTCTTCCCTTGTTTCATAGTGAAATTCTCGTTGGATTATCATTCACCTTGCGAACTTTTCAAGGGTCATTTATGAATCATTAATGAGTTCTAATTCACAAGAAAAAAGGTGATAATTCAAGGTTATGTGTATTAATTATCTTGTTTTCTCATAAAGCCCTTACTTTTCAAAATAACTTCCATTTAAATTTTGCACGTGTCCTTAAGGAAATTGTAAGTGATGAGGGGATGTTTTATTAAATGTTATTCGTGAGCTTATCCTTTAAACAAACTTGAGACTCGTAATTCATAAGTAATAGTGTGACATAGATCAAAGTGCATTGGAATATTAATAAGCATGGAAACAAGAAAAAGAAAAGAGCCATTTTGGGGAGATATTGTTAATTCCCTCACGCATCAAGACAAGGAATTCCATTGGTCATATGCATATCAATGGTTCTTGAGCGTGAATCCTAAGCAGAATCTTAAGAACAATACTTGGATGACTGGAGTAGTGAATTTTTATTCCATGCCCGAACTTTTTCACTCCAGAGAGCTTGTTTCCTAGTGTGCCCACCAGTTTGATTCAAAAAGTAGAACCATTAAAGTAGCAGTGGAAGGAAAGAACCCAATCCTAATAACTCCCAAAGTTTTCAAAAGGATGCTTTGACTACCCGACCCCAAAATAACTCTTAACCTTCCAGACACTGATTCTTTCTTGGATTCCCAAGGTGGTGGGGTGAATTTGTTGAAGGATTTCATGGCTCCATTAGCAAAAATATCGGTTGATCTTTCATCCAAGTATATATCTATGTTGGTGGAACATATCAATATTTTTTGTGCCTATTTGCGCATTTGATGGGACAAGATTCTACATCTCACATACTGAGGTCAGTGTAATATGTCTTGTATTTTTCCTTCCGAAAATAAGTTATGTTTGACTAGGGCAAGGTAATCTCGAATGAAATTTCCTACCACTTGGCCAATTACTTATAAACTAAAATATTTTTCATAACCACATATATGGTCCCAGCGGTTTCTTATCATAATGTGTTTGAAGTATTTCCTTTGAAGGGTTATTTATAAGTTGAAAGTGAACCTGTCCAATTCTAGGACCCAATCTTTTGGAAACATAAGGTACCATTCCAATTTTGCCTTATTTAGGACAAATTTCTTAAAGTATTTAGATAAATGTTGATTGGAGCACCACCAACATGGATAAATCAAGAAGCATAAGATTTTCTCAAGGGTAAATGAGTTTGTGTGCAAAAAGAAAACCATACTTACATCAAGTTGTATGGATATGAGGGAAGTCCATTTATTCTCCCTACATTTTTTTGTGATCATTGTTTTGTTGTCAGAGTCTGCAAGGAGTACAAAACATGGTCCACTCTTTTTTATTAATAAAAAAGAGACAATCCATTTCCCTGCCCTTTAATGTATCCAATGTGACAATAAGAAGTTCCTTCCATATAATAGAATTTTGTAAAATTCTTAATGCATTTAATCTGAAGGACGCAGAACCCCTCAAAATTTTTAACCCTTGAGGGTTATTTTCTAAACATTTTTCATTTGTGAGGTATAAAAACCTTTTCAAAAGGTTTGTAGAAGGAATTTATGACAACAAACCAAATACTCCTAAGATGAGAGAAAATAAAATATGAAATAATGACTTGGCCACTGAGATTAGTTCTCTGTGCAAATAATGTAATAGTCGTCCTCTCCTAGAACTGACCCCCTTCTACACATGAGAGTCAATAATGTATAATGGATGAATATCTCCAAAATACACTAAGGACAACAATATATATTGCATGCCTTCAAATCGACACTTGTCACCTTCAGAAGTAGCTTAAACCACTTAGTGACTCGTTCCCAACCCCGGGAACTTAAGATAAAATATTTATCCACAACATACACTTTTTCGTAAATATTAGATACTCCCTAGGACTGAAGTCCCACCCCCTTTTCCATTTTCCAGTGGAGTCATCCCCCAATATCTTTTCATCTAATTCTTTCTGCGTGCAACGATATAATATTATATTAATAACCATGATTATATTTACATGGATAGGCACACTGGCCTATCTACGACACGGATCACTAGCCTCATAATTGCATAGGCTCTTCAGCCTCAATACATATACAGCTAGTTGAGTTATATATATATATATATATATNACGCACACTTACCCAAGTGCGCGCAACACTATGAATTGTGTGCACTTACCTAGGTGTGCACAACACTATGAAATGTGTGCACCATATCTTTGATAACAATTCTTCATGCACTACTCAAGTGTGAGAAACATAAAAAATTAGTGCTAATGGCTCACTAGCCTAAATGTACATTTACATTTACAATTGGTACCAATGGCTCACAAACCTATATGTACAATTACAAAGGATTCAGATCAGGGACATTACATAATATCCATGATACACTAAGAGAACCTACTACATGTTAGAAAAACTGGATTGCAAAGCAATAAAATAAGAAATATGCAGAAATAAAACACAAAATATACACAATACAATAGATACATAGATATATGCGGTTCCCCTAGTGTGGGCTACATACACCAGATAAATTTTCAGGTCCTTGTTACACATTATTTTCATCATCCCTATGATCATTAATGATGTAAACCTATATGTTTCCTTCAGAGGGTTCAATGCCCTAGATTCCTGGAGAAAGAAGGGAGAAGAACTTTCCCTGAGAGAAGAAGTTGTATTTTCCTTTGTAAAAACCCTATTAAAGAGGATTTATGCATGCTTCTCTATAGAGAGGGTGAGGAAATTCTTGGTTCTTGCACGCTGCACTATAGCCAGGGTGAGGAAATTCCTAGTTTCTGCAAGCTGCACTATAGCTAGGGTGTGGAAATTCCTGTACGTGGGAAAAACGAGCGTCTTCTTGATGTTTCTAGAAGGATAAGATTCTATGGTGAGGTGGCCTCCAAACGGTTTGGATCTTACTCACTTTCATGATTTATTGGGATCATCCTAACCCCCTCACCTTATCCTCTTCAACTTATAAAAGGAGAGGAGCTCTCATGGAGAAAGTTAGTTGAATTTTGCTTGAGATTGTTAGTTTGGTTAGATTGGCTTTGAGCTTTGCTTTGTCAAGATAGATTGTGAGTAGCCATCAGATCCATGGTCTCAGAATCCTTGGAGCAAGAAGTATGTGGGAAGCAAGGAATCGTTGGAAGGAACCTTACGACATCAAGGTATCTGGTTGTAATCTCTCTTCCTATTATTAATATAATACAGTGGCATGCTTCTTTCCCATAGAATTATCTTTATTTTATTGCATAATTCCTTGATCATATGCATATGTTGTCATTGAATATATTCTCTCTGCTTTCACTTTGGTTGGTTTGTGTCTCACTACAGAATCAATATCACAAGAGCATCAGAGCTAAGAAGGGACAACAAAGACATAAGGAATCGATATTCAAAGGTATGTCACTCATACTTTCTTTGATGATAGATTCGATGATTAGAGCCTAGGGAAAGTGCCATGTTTTGTATCATTTTGTTCTAGATCTAGGTGGATATAGGGAGATTAGTTTATGTCTGCATTCACCGATTTATCCTACAACAAAATTGGTGACTCCACTGGGGAACGGATTATTTTCCTAGTTTGCCTTTCTTTCTTGCTTTGATTTATTGGGTTCTATTTTCTGAGTCACTTGGAGATCTAGCTTGACTCTCTGACTGTTAAAATTCATTGGAAAACCTTCACAGTTTTTACTTTTTCCATTTTTTGTGTGATTTCTGCACCCTAATTTGAGGGACAGTACGGCGTTTCCGCACTATATTGGTCTTCTGGCATGCGGAAATAAGGGATTTTCGCAATGTGTTAATCTACAGCCTGCGAAAATTGTGAAAAGTTTGTTTTTTTATGGTTTTTCCTTACCAAGATCTTGGATTTGGTTTTGGGGTGAATTTTTGGGTTTAATTATGATCTGTTTACAGTCTGCTTGACATCTTTGAATATGATTTCAGCCATCTTTGCCTTATATTTTCTTTGTTTGCTTTTGAAATATTTGGTCTCTTGCTTTGAGTGTCTTTCGGTTACAAAGCATTGTTTTTCTTTAGAATTGTTTAGTGAAAGAATACTTATTTTTCTGAATAAATCGTGTTAAAAGAGAAACTTAGTTTGGGTTTCTTTGTTTTATATAGATATTCTATTGCTTTTAGCTATCTTTAAAACAAAAAAAAATATTTATTTCTTTACATTAGATTGGGGGCATCCTTGCATTTGATTTCTTGAAGATATTGATATTGATGAATTTAATATATTTTGGGACATTGTGCATATGGGAATGATAAATGTGTTCTCCTTCTCGTAGCATAGCTTTCATTGAAATGAAAATATTTCATATTCATCTCTTTGCATAACTTTCGAGTCGGTCAAAACACCATATTGTCCACGCCATTTTCCTTTTGAGTAACAATAGCCTTAAAAATAAAGCGCTTATAAAAAATTGATTAGAAATTTTTATATTTTCTCGTAGAAAACCTACATTAGATTAGTTGTAGGGCTTTGGAATAGGTATGAAAGATAACTTTCCAAAGCTTCAAACAAAAATAGAATATTGCATTAGGGAGCGGTGAAATCCACTTATTACATTTTGTCATGGGAAGCCCTTCTAACACAAGGGTCAATCACGAGGTCGCATTGAGACTACCAGAGTTACTCACCCTACTTTGTTGGTCTTGGTGTAGAGATTGTGCATATTATGGGGGTCGCTTGAAGGTATAGCCACAATGATGAGTGGAAGCCTTTCAAGTTGATTTCGGGCTAGATACCCTGCCTTTGCGCGTGGATCGAACTGTCGACTATTTCCCCAGGCATCACTGTAGTAATTGGTAACCTTAGTGGCCTTTATCTTTAGATTCTTTACACAAGGTGACTGTGGAGGGGCAAGTCTTCACAGTACCTAGAATCGACGTTGGCCAAACTCACTCGGGCTCTTTGGAGGGTATACCCATGATTATGTGTGGGAGCTTGCACCAAGGCATAAGTCCATTAAGCAGGCCATCAACGTAACTTTTCCACCCGCTCTATCTCATCCCTTTCTTACTTTGATCCCGCGATGTTGGATTTCATCACCAACTAGTGAGTTCATTGTGAGAAATTTGTGTTTTCTTGCTTGCTTACTAGATTTTTAGTATGTGTTGTTTGTTTTTCCTAGTAGACTCTAGGTTGGATATTTATCTAATGGCGTCAGTTCCTGAAACGACCAATGAAGGAACCCTTGCTCCAGGGGAACCTTTTGTTTTTCCTTCTTACGGAAACATTGGTCCTCCTCACATTGCTACTTTGAGCCTTATAGGCCTAACGATTGGATTGTTGGTGTGGTTTTTTTCCACTCAGGTAGTCCCAAATGCAATTAGTGCTTCATTTGTAAGCACTTCCCCCCAAGAACATCAACCTCATGTTGATCCTTCACCATCTTCACCAGTAAGATTTTCTTCACCTTCTCCACTTGCAAGGTCTTCTTCCATTTCATCTTCTTCGTCGAGTGAAAGCTCTGAAGCTAGTAACTCAGTGGATAATAAGAAGAAGAAGAAAAGGAAGAATAAGAAGAAGAAAAATAAACAAGGATCTAAAATTCTAGCCACTGTCGAACACGTTGGAAAGAAACTAGTTACTATTGATCGTGCTAGGAGTGTTGATGATGTCAAGATCACCTAAACAACCCGTCAGCCCAAGTACCCTTGCAGGCTTTGTAGGGGTAGCCATATTCTTAAGGATTTCCATAGTCTATCCAAGGTTATAGAAGCATGGTCTACACACCCTCGCCAACCCATGTCGTCAGCCTCTGAACAACATGTTGGTGACCTCCCGTCAACTGGTCACGATACAGTTGGGAAAAGAAAAGTAGAGTCAATTTCCCATGCATGTTATGCAAGGGGAGTCATATAACTCACCTTTTCCCTCGTATGGATGAAGCCTCAAAATTACTGGAAGATATAACTGGTTCCCAGGCTCAACTTCTAGCTGCTTATTGCAAGCTTATTCTCGACCCACCTATAGTTGATGGAATGATCAATCCGGCCCCTTCGTCGATCAATTTGGTTGATCATGTACTTAATATGGTCACGTCCTTAGTTGATACAGTTGAAAAAGTGGTCGATCTAGTCCCATCCTCGGTTGATCCCACTCTCCCGTTAGAGAGTGAAACCCAAGCGGTCGATCCTTTTCTACCCATCGACCCCATTCTCCTCTTGGAGAATGAAATCCAAGTGGTCGATCTGATCTCGTCGTCGGTCGATCCGAATCTCTCGCTCGAGAGTAAACCCGATACTGCCCACATTTTTCTCGTTGATACAGACTCTGTCGTGTCAGGGGGTATTTCTCCTTCTCTGGTGAAACCCCCTCCAAGTAATGAGTCCATATTTTTCAATTGGGGTGTGCTAACTGGACCTCATCTTCCCCCTCACATTCCTTTCCAGATTACAGTTCAGATTTGTGGTTGGGACGTTCCTCAAACGCTGATAGATGAAGGTGCATCTGTTAGTATTTTGTCCTCTCTTGCTTGGCAAGCTTTGGGTTGTCCTCAGCTTATGCCAGTTATGCAAAATCTGTTAGTTTTTAACAGAAAAAACCAGTCAACCTTTAGGGACCCTTCCTCAGTTTCCTGTAACTTTGGGAGGGAAAATTGTCTTTATTGATGTCATGGTAGTCCAAGACCCCTTGGATTTCTCTTTACTCCTTGGGCAGGATTATGTCTATGCCATGAAAGCTATAGTGACCACTCTTTTTGTATGATATCTTTCTTGCACGATGGAAGAATTGTGACCATTGATCAACTTTCGTTTGTTGGCCCTAACTTGACCATCCACTCAATGAAATCCCTAAATGGTTCCTATATGCAGTCGGTATCACCCCTGCCACAGGTCAATTATGTGGCGTGGTCTCCCATACCTTCTGTTGTCAATGAAAATGACTTGGATCTGGTAGTTGACATGGTGATCTCTTCGATCGGGTTTTTAGAGCATGATCTCTTTACCCCTATTATGGCCCTCGAGATGTGTTCCTCCTAGAGTGTGATTCTTCCATCAAGTGAAGATCTCTTGGAGGCCATGACCGAGTTTTCTCCCTTGACAGGGTGTCCTTCCAAAGCACTGTCCTCTTGGAAGCCATGATTAAGAAGAGATTTTTGAGCATGGTTTCTTACTTTCAAGATTGTTAAAAAATGAAACCAGTTGCGAGGATAATTTTTGCGTCTCTGTAGAAACCTAGTTAAAAAATGAAACAAAGCTTATGAGCATAGTTCCCATTTCTATGTCAAACTCGTTAAAAAATGAAATAGAGGTCTGGGGATTGAATCGGGATTCTCGAGCATAGTTCTTGTTACTGTGTCAAGCTCGTTAAAAAATGAAACGGATTGTTCCCCCTCTCTGTTTGAGTCAAGTCCTTCATCTAGTATTTGAAACTTCATTTCATTCTCCTTTGCAGTTGGATGAAACGAATCTTGGGGGGCATTTTCCTCAGCCTCTGGACTTCGTGCTAAAGTTGATCCACTAGCTTCTTAAGCTGGGGGCTAAGTACCAACCATGCGAATATGTGAACCATGTGTTGGGAAGTCACAAGCATAGTTTTATCTGGTTCAAGCTTGTGTAAAAATGAAACCACCTTACCTCAAGCATAGTTTCCTCTAGTTCAAGCTTGTGTAAAAATGAAACTAGGTCCAAGCATAGTTTTTTTTAGTTTTTAATCTTGTAAAAAAAAAAAAATCTATCCCAAGAATAGTTTTGTTTTGTTTTAAAGCTTGCGTAAAAATGAAAACAATCACAAGCTTAGTCTTTGTTCTTTCTCATGCTCGTAAATACATGAGAATAAGTTACCGAGCTTAGTCTTTGTTCTTTCTCGTGCTCGTAAATCAATGAGAATGTAACCGAGTAAAATTTTATCACTTTTTCAGGCTCGTAAAGGTTATACGAAAAAGGAACCCCCTGGTGTTCCCTTTAAGCTCTTTTCAGACTCTCTAAACATGATAATATTGTTGAGCGATTTTGTTCTTTTCACGCTCGTTAAGGTATTAGAAAACATGTATGTTGAGAAATAGTTTATCTCTTTTTCGGTCTCATCAGACTACTTTACGAAAAAGGAACTGAGAGAGTTCTCTTTAAGTGTTTTTTAGACTCTCTAAACATGAAAAACCATTGAGTTTTCTTTCTTTGGACTCGCTAAACAAACATTGAAAGGCCCATAAGGGACCGAACCACTCCTTCCTAGGGTTCGTTAAACATACTCCGAGGGACTCGTCTGAAGGATGAGCTTACATGAAAAATTGGGAAAGAAATGTATCTAAACCTGTATTCTATGGAAGAGTCGCTTTTGAACATGACACCCTTTCACTCGCTTTGTGTCTAGGTTGGAAAATCTACTTGTCTCGTGATCATACTCTTTTATAAGATTACCCTTTGGTTTGTAATCCCTGTTGTTGAGTCAGTGTTTCCAAGACAGTTGTCATGTCATCAATATGTTCAAAGAGAAGTTCAACCCGAAAAGCCTTCTATTGTGTCGGTCATTTTTGCAGTCCTTAAGCTTTCTATTGCATCAGCCATCCCTGAGTCAGTCCTAAATCACTTTTTACTTTGATCTACATCAAATCTTGTTACCCATTTTGTGTCATTGATGGGGGATACATTAAGGCCCTCCGGTGATGAGTCTTTTCCTGTCGACTTCAACTCATTATCCAGGAATTAGACTTAGAAACTAATTGGTACCTTGGAACTTGCATGCCTCAATGGCATGTTTCCTCGCTTTCGTCAATGGGTTTTCATTATTGACCCCTGATCGGGAGATTCCACCAATTGTTCGACCTCATATCATTGATTCACATTCATTGGATTGTACTAGAGTACCTTGGGATTCATTGACATTAATGGTGATTTCTCTCACACTTGTTAACGGTATTCACTAATGATCGGTAATCAAGTGGTTTCTACCATATTTGACTTCTGCACATGTATTTTCATGGTTAGATTTGTACTATAGAGTGGTGGAGATGAAGACCCTGAATCTTTTCTCACAAATTCAGGTTGCGTTGGAGTATATTCAGTTTGTATTGTTTCATAGATCCACATTGTATGTCTGGTAGCTATGTTTGAATTTGAGTCTTTAACACATAGATCCATGGTGTATTTTTGGTGGCTATGCTAATATTTGAGTCATAATGGCATGTATCCACAGTGTATGTTTGTTGGCCATGAATTGTCTTACTTGACATGGATCTTTGCATGTCGTCATTTATGATTTGAGTCATTTGTATTCTGAGTATGGGAATGCCTACCTCAGTGATGATATATTATTGTATTACATTTTGGCAGGTTTTCGACCGACATGTTCCTTGTTCCCTACACACACTCGACAAAGTATTTCAACTATCACTCTGTTCTAACTTCATACTTTGGGGGGCTCTTTGTTACACATTATTTCCGTCATCCCTATGATCGTTAATGATGTAAACCTATATGTTGCCTTCAGAGGGGTCAATGGCCTGGATTCCTGAAGAAAGAAGGGAGAAGAACTTTCCTTGAGAGAAGAAGTTGTATTTTCCTTTGTAAAAACCCTATTAAAGAGGATTTTCGCAAATTGCTCTATAGCCAGGGTGAGGAAATTCCTGGTTTCCGCAGGCTGCACTATAGCCAGGGTGAGGAAATTCCTTGTTTCTGCAGGCTGCACTATAGCTAGGGTGAGGAAATTCCTGGTTTCTGCAGGTTGCACTATAGCCAGGGTGAGGAAATTCCTGGTTTCTGCAAGCTGCACTATAGAAAGGGTGCGGAAATTTTTGTACATGGGAAAAACAAGCATCTTCTTGATGCTTCTAGAAGGAGAAGATTCTATGGTGAGGTGGCCTCCGAACGATTTGGATCTTACTCACTTTCATGATTTATTGGGATCATCCTAACCTCCTCACCTTATCCTCTTCAACTTATAAAAGGAGATGGCTCTCATGGAGAAAGTTAGTTGAATTTGGCTTGAGATTGTTAGTTTGGTTAGATTAGCTTTGAGATTTTATTTGTCAAGATAGATTGTGAGTAGCTATCAGATCCATGGTCTCAGAATCCTTGGAGCAAGAAGTGTGTGGGAAGCAAGGAATCGTTGAAAGGAACCTTACGACATCAAGGCATCCGGTTGTAATCTCTCTTCCTATTATTAATATAATACAGTGGCATGCTTCTTTCCCATAGAATTATCTTTATTTTATTGCATAATTCCTTGATCATATGCATATGTTGTCATTGAATATATTCTCTCTTATTTCACTTTGGTTGGATTTTGTCTCACTGCAGAATCAATATCACAAGAGCACCAGAGCGAAGCAGGGACAACAAATACATAAGGAAGCGATATTCAAAGGTATGTCACTCATCCTTTCTTTGATGATAGATTCGATGATTAGAAACTAGGGAAAGAACCATGTTCTGTATCGTTTTGTTCTAGATCTAGGTGGATCTAGGGAGATTAGTTTATGTCCACATTTATCGATTTATCCTACAATAGTCCTTACTTTTTATTATCCAGCAAAATGAAGGGATACAACCTACAACACACCTATTGTAACTTCCTCTGCTTTCTCTCACAATTGCCTCT
Organism: Picea engelmannii; assembly: GCA_009831015.1. NCBI lineage: Eukaryota > Viridiplantae > Streptophyta > Pinopsida > Pinales > Pinaceae > Picea > Picea engelmannii. Next base: position 62,856 of record ML790531.1, on the reverse strand, counting down.
CTCATAATACAATAATCACACACATACACAGTTGCAATACAATTCCCTCATAAAAGAGGGTTTCCTTATGGGGCAAAAAAACCTAAAATAACTTCTACCATTAGATCTGCAACCTTATAATGAACGGTCCAGATTGACTACGAAATTGCAATATTTTACAAGGAAATTTTTCCTTCTGGGGCTTCACCCCCGAAACCCCACAGGGGAGGCAAGCCCCCCCTGCAATCCCCCCATGTAGAGGGGTGTACAGTATTCATGGGGTATAAACACGACTAAAAACAAAGACCTTTGAATCAAGAAGACTATCAGGCTCCACAACCAACAATCTCCCACTTGGAGACTGATCACAACAACTCCATTGTTGTTGTACTTGTTGGACTATGACCCACTTTTGTAACACCCTATTTCCCCCAGTTTGTAAAAATAACTGGACTGGCCAAAACTGTGGCAAACTCATGAATGTAAATATGTGATGTGAATGGACCTTATGGAAAAGGTCAATGAATGTGAATAACATTATGAATTTATATTGCAGGACTGCTGAGAGGGGATGTGCAGAAAAAGAGACCACGATGGCGGTGGAAGGCACCTGGAAAGGTGGCGTTAACTTCCACCGAGAATTAATATCGTATTTGGACTTCACTGGCCTGGAGAACCAAAAGCGGCTCGTTGGCCCCGAATTAAATGTCTCGCAGGCTGGCAGGTTGATGGCTCCTCAGGAATTAATGAGGGATGGGGAGGTGAACTGCCCATCCGTAGGGCCATCATGACTGACCAGTGCGAGGGAAATCGCGCCACACGCAACCTCGCAAGAGGATAAGGCATGGGGTAGAAGCGATTGGGGGAAGACGCGAGGGGAGGAAGAGAACTCTGGCAATACGCAGAGTGAGTGATAGCAGAGAGGAAGGAGAGTAACCTTCGCTCCCAGTCACTGGAAAACAGAGACGCAGTCTCACAGCATCGTGGTCTTAGCTCGGGGGTGGCTAGTGGTAAATCCACTGGGAGTCGTTGAGCCTACGGTTGGGTGGAAACGAGCACCCCTCTCAGCAGTTGCTTAACCCCTAGTGTTATTTCTGATAAGTTTTTTTCCTCTGGCATCTTGAAATATATATGTTTATTCTGATAATTATTCCCATAAGCTGTGAAACTGTGAATGATTTCATTGTAAGAATGTCTGTATGGTGTTTTTGATCAATACTGGTAGATGCATGTTTAAAATGGAAAGACTATGTATGGCTTATGTCTTCATAAATCGCTATTTATATGCTTGCTGACCTAATTCAGACCGCATGTCTAATTCATGGGAGAAAGGTACCCTTATATGCCTCAGATAGTACCTCGGGTAAGAACCTCCCCATAGAGATACCCTCCTTGAAAAGCCCATCAAGAACCATGAAAGAGAATGTGAAGGCGTAAGGCCTTAGTAACCCTGCACGAGGAGGAACGATCCTCTTGAAAACTCGAGATGGCAGCATAAGGATGAAGTATCGAATTGACAGATGAGATTCCGTTGGGAGATCTGTGGTCACTCACGACCGTCATATCAGAAGAAGAAGATGGGGTGTTAAGTGCCTTAACCCTGATAGGTATTTATCGACGGACGAGATTCCATCGGGAAACCTGTGGTCACGCATGACCGTTAAATTGGTAGGAGTGACTAGGGTGTTAAATGTCTTACCCCTTTGTTTTCTGTGTCTTCGTGGACAGCGAAGAATTCGAGACCGTAGATCTCCAAGGTCCATGGGAGTATCTGGATCGTTGATTTTTCCACGTCCAGGGAGTTGTGGAATAATGCACGGGTAGGAACCAATCTGAACTGTCATATCTCATCTGGAAAAACCCGACAGCCATTGGATCTGTCAGGAGTTAACCGAGGGTTAAATACCCCAGTGTATAGGGGTGAAAATCCTGTAATAGATCTGAGCCATCCGAATGACGGAGGCCACGTGTCGTAAGATTACCCATTTCGGGAAATCGGGAATCGCGGAATCGGGAATCCTGATGACGAGAGTTCGGGATTTTCCATGGTGAAAACCCCGGGATAGATCTGAATCGTTCGATTGACGGAGGCCACGTGTCATGAGATTACCCATTTCGGGGAATCGGGAATCGTGGGATCGGGAGTCCTGGTAACGAGAGATCGGGACTTTCCATGATGGAAATCCTGGGACAGATCTGGACCATTCGATTCACAGAGGTTACATGTCGAGAGATTAACCGCATTGGGAAGCCAGGGATCGAGAATTTGGGAGTCCCGTGATCGAGAGTTCGGACTCTCATGATGATAAACCCGATGAACGGATGAGATTCTTTCAGAGGATCTCAGGTTCTGTGGCGATCGTTAGATTTAAGGAAGAGATGTCGGCTTTAAGCCGAGGTGTGAATGCGCATTAAGGTAAGTAACGAGCAGATCTGGACGGCCAGAGTCCACCCGCCCAGATCTACAGCTGAGGTTTCATTCTGGAGCCCCCTTGTTGTTCTTCCTTTAGCGGTGGGGGGGGGTCCGGAATCGGAGGTGCAACTCTCGAATGGTTGAGATTAATTCACCTTGATCAATGGTGCTCAGGTGAATTCCAAACCCCCCTTGCCNGGGGGGGGGGGTCCGGAATAGTGTGGTGTGTGAAATGGGGGCCCCTCATGTCCTCTTGACTACCATGTCACATTCCCCCCTCTGCCACCAGTACTCCTCTTAACCGTGTGACGGGGCCTATTCTCATTGGATGTTCTCTAGCCCTGTTGGGATTCGTCCCTATTGGTCGGACGCTAGCCCTGTCGGGGTTCGACAGTTAGAGATTCGAACGATTCAACACCCCTGCAGCGCCGAGGCGTGAAATACAAAGAGGCACCGCGATTATTTGAACTATGACCATGACCCGCGACCACATGGGAACGAGGAGAGAGAAAGAGCTAGCTTGCACTAGGCCTCCGTAGGTAATTCAGGGGCTCTGATTCAACAGAAGACCAAAAACATTTGATTGAGGTAGTGGGTATGTGACAACTTTGGACCTGGAAAATCTCTCATCTTCACCTTCGTGCTTGAAGGCCAACTAAAACTGATCAGGAACTTAGTTTCTCCCTAGTTACTCCCTTTGTTAACATGTTTGCAGGATTCTAGCTAGTATGTATATTTTCCAACTTCAAATGTACATCTTCCAAGATGGATCATATGAAATGGTACATGATCTGTATATGTTTAGTATTTGAATGGAAGGTTGATTTCTTTGCAATATGAATGCCACTCTCACTATCACAGTACAACATGTTATTCTCCTACTTATTTCCCAATTCCTCCATAAGCCTATGTAACCAAATCATATATTTACTAGCCTCTATAGTAGCAACATACTCTGCTTCTGTTGTTGAAAGTGCAACAAAATTTTGTAGTTTTGACATCCAACTTGTTTTTGTTACACCTACAATAAAAACATACCCTATGGTTCTCCTCCTTCACCTACCATATCTGAATCGACATATTCCTGTATAATAGTGTCTGAACCTCCAAAACATAATGCATGAGAAGTTGTACCTCTCAAATACCTGAGAATCCGCTTTAATTCTTCCTAATGTTCTTTACCTGGATTGTTCATATACCTATTGATCACAACTCCCACTATATGTGCAATATCTGGTCTTGTGAAAACCATCACATACATCAAGCTACCAATCGATGATGAATAAGGGATCCTGGACATGTCTTTTATCTCCTCCTATGTCTTGGAACACAGTTCCTTAGTTAATTTGAAATTACTGACCAAAGGTGTACTAATTGGTTTTTCATTCTGCATTCTAAACATCTCCAACACCTTCTCTATGTACTCACCCTGAGACAATGTCAATTTGTGATTTTTCATGTCTCTTGTTATTGTCATACCAAGGATTTTCTTTGCAACACCCAAATTCTTCATCACAAATGAATTATCTAATTTCTACTTGAGCACATTTATATCCTACATATTATACCATGCAACAAGCATGTCATCTACATACAATAGCAAGATAATATAGCTTCCATTTTCTATCCTTTTAAAATAAACACAATGATCAGAATGACATCTACTATAACCTTGTTTTGTCATAAACCTGTCAAAATTCAAATACCACTGCCTTGGAGATTTCTTTAGGCCATAAAAGTTCTTCTTCAACCTACATACCAAATTTTCATTCCCTTTGACCTCATATCCATGTGGTTGTTGCATATAAATCTCTTCATCCAAATCCCCATGGAGAAAAGTTGTTTTTACATGTAATTGTTCAAGATGCAAATCTTCTACTTCCATAAGACTTATTATAGTCCTAATTGAAGTCATTTTAACAACAGGAGAAAATATTTCATCAAAATATATAACTTTCTTTTGTGCAAACCCCTTTACAACAACTTTGGCCTTGTACCATTTTTTGCCTCCATCTTCTTCCTTCAACCTATAAACCCATTTATTCTGCAATGCTCTTTTTCCTGCAGCCAATTGAACCAAGTCCCAATTCTGGTTATTTACCAAGGAATCTATTTCCTCTTTCATGCCTTGCTCCCACTTCCTTTTAGTGTCTACCTGCATTGTCTCTTCATAACTTTTTGGTTCACCAGAATCAGTCAACAATAAATAGTACAATGAAGGAGAGCATCATTGAGGGGGTCTATTTAACCTGGTAGATCTTCTAACAACACTTGTAGGAGTTTGAGATACATGTTTCTCTTGTTTTTGTACATTTTTACTTTCTAGTACCTTTGGAATTTATTTTTCAATAATCTCATCAAGCACTGTGTATTCTGATTTTTCTTCTTCATGTTTCCTTCCCTGCAACTGATCTTTATACATGACCTTCTCATTGAATATGACATCTCTACTCCTAATAATTTTTTGATTTTCATAATCCCATAAGTGATAACCAAAATCATTAACACCATATCCAATAAAGGTACACTTCTTGGGTTTTGCTTCAAGATCTGTTCTATTTTCTTTATCAATATGGACAAATGCTTCACAACCGAAAGTCTTCATAAATGAATAATTTACCTTTTTATCTTTCCATGTCTCCTCTGGAATGCCACCATCCAAATAAATTGAAGGTCCTCTATTTATAAAGTAAACAGCATTATCTACAGCATCTGCCCAAAACTGTAAGGGAAACCTTGCATGCAATCTCATACTCCTTGCACGCTCCATGATGATCCTATTCATCCTTTCTGACACACCATTTTCTTGTGGTGTTTTTGGAACTGCCTTCTCTCTACGAATCCTGTGGTATGAACAATAATCATTAAACGCCTTGCTGCAGTATTCACATCCATTGTTTGATCTGAGACACTTCAACCTTTTTCCTGACTCATTCTCAACCAAAGATTTCCATTTCTTAAAAGTATCAAAAACATCATATTTTTTTCAAATGCAATAAACCCAAGTTTTCCTAGTTGCATCATCAATAAAAGTAACATAATAACAAGAGACACCAAAATATGATACATGATTTGGCCCCTATACATCTATATGCACAAGCTCTAAGCATTCACTCTTCTTTTCTTTTCAAACTCTGAGAAATCTAACTCTCTTCTATTTTCCATAAACACAATGCTCACAGAAATCTAAATAAATTTGTTTAATATCTGGAAACAAATTTCTTTTGTGAAATATTTACATCCCCTTCTCACTCATGTGTCCAAGCCTATGATGCCACAATGTTGTATCCACTCCTGTAGAAGCTAAAGAGGTAGAAGAGTCAGTATTTCTAGTACATAAATACAATGTACCTACCTTCTCTCCTTTTGTTATCACCAGTGATCCTTTGGTGGCCTTCCACGCCTTATCTGTAAATATAGATATACAACCTTCACTTGCCAACTTCCCAGTGGAAATTGGATTTTTCCTTAGATATGGAACATGTCTTACCTCTTTTAACAACCATTGGTTTCCATTATTTTTCTGTATTTGTACCTTTCCCATTCCAGCAATTTTGCACGGTGCATCATCACCCAAATGAACCTGTCCAAAATCACCTTGAACATAATCTAGAAAAAAATTCCTATGGGGTGTGGCATGAAATGAATCCCCTGAATCTACTACCCAAGACTCGGAAATATTATCTACATAAAGAATCAAATCATCTTGTAACACATCACTTGTTACATTTGCTTCTTGATTTTTCTCTTGTTGCATGTCTCTTTATTTCTTTGGAGCTCTGCACTCTTTCTTCAAATGTCTTTTCTTCCCACAATTATAGAACTCTATCTTTCCCAGTCTTGATTTAGATATTTCCTTCCTAGAATTCTCATGGTTCCCTGAGCCCTTTCCTCTATGCTTTTGTCTTCCCATGTTCTCCACTGTCAACGCATTACCTGACGTCTCACCTGTGCTTTTTCATCGCATTTCCTCGCTAAGGATAACACCAACAACATCATTAAAGTTTAGAGTGTTTGAACCAGAGAAAAAGTTACTTACAGCCATGACCAAGCCATTTTAGCTTTCTGGCAATGAGCACAAGATTATAAGAGCCCTTACCTCATCATCAAAGTACACTTTTACAGAAGTTAGTTGATTAGTAACCATATTAAATCCATTTAAATGATCTGCAATAGACCCACCTTCTGACATCTTCATATTAAATAATCTCTTCATTAGAAATACCTTATTGGATGTCGAGGGTTTTTAATACAGTTTATCCAATGCATCCATCAGATCCTTCATTGTCTTTTCTTTTCAAATATTTAAATCCAACGGCGCTACCAAGCTCAGTCATATCGTTCCTAGTGCCTTTTTGTCAAGAAGCTCCCATTATTCGTCCTTCATGTATGTTGGCTTCTTTGTTATTCCACCCAATGGTAGGAATAGATCCTTCTTATATAAATAATCTTCCATCTGCATCTTCCATAACTGGTAGTTTTGGCCGTTAAATTTCTCGACCCTAAAATTTCCATTTTTTTCCATTGCTCCCACTTGAACCAGGAACCCTCTTTTCCTGTGAGTTACCTTTCGCTTTGATACCAGTTGTTAAAAAAAAGGATCGTGGAGAAATAAAATAAGACAAATGTGGAAATAAAACACAAAAGATACACAATACAATAGAGACACAGATATGCATTCTTCACCCAATGTGGGCTACGTCCACCAAAGAAATTTCCAGGTCCTTCCTTTTTATTATCTAGCAAAATGAAGGGATACAACCTACAACACACCCATTGTAACTTCCTCTTCTTTATCTCACAGTCTCCTCTCTCAAAATACAATAATCACAAACATACACATATACACATATACAATACAATTCCCTCATAAAAGAGGGTTTCCTTCTAGGGAAAAAAACCCTAAAATAACTTCTACCATCATATATGTGACCTTATAATGAACGGCCCATATTGACTATGAAATTACAATATTTTACAAGGAAATTTTTCCTTTGGGGGATTTTCCCCCAAACCCCTGTTGGCCCCCAGACCCCCAGCTGGGGGGATGAGCCACCCTAACCCC
>ML790531.1:0-32519 GCA_009831015.1 Picea engelmannii | reverse complement strand
TGAACTTGTGGGAGACTAAGGGCTCTAAGGAATAAGGCCCCCACCTTATTGCGCGCCCCTTAGAATCATTGTGAGCGACTGTCGCAGTCTGCCCTCACGGCATCGTGGATCCTCTCGAACTAGGTAATCGTTAACCTACAGTTTGAGCCACGGTGGGAGTGCTAGTAGGTTGTGGTAGGGCTGTTGTCCACACCTCTCCCTCAACCTTCTGGAAATCGTGTGTGGCCCCTTTACTCCATATGTGAGTCTGGTCGGCAAGCTATCGTCAGCCTGCATCATCAACAATCATGTCAGAACATGTCAACATCATAACATCAAATTCAACGAAATATCACAGTAAATAAATCGACCCAAATAGCACACTCCCTGACTCAATCCGGAGTCCAAGGGGTTCCACCGATACCTCTGCATCCTCAAGGTCCAAAACCCTGCACACTCAATAAAACTGAGTCAATAGCACATGTCTACGTCAAGCAATAAAACATCAGGTCATCTATCATAATGCATCATAATCAAGGATAAATGTTTTAATATCATAAAAGTCCAGATCACTTGCGAGCAAGTGTCCTCAAAGAATAAGTTTCTCAGTGCGCCAGAGCGGGATGTTACAAGTCTCTAAGGCAAGGATTGAATGGTCGGGTGCGCAAGAAAGTAGCATGTGTGCACATGAGGCTGGAATTTGTGTGTGCACGTAGGGAATTAGAACATCTATGCGAGGAAATCAGAATTGGCATGCGATGCCAGGGTGGTTGTGTGCTCAGTATGTTGGTGTGAACAGTTGTTTGAGTTACTTTCACTGCTTAAAGTTGTGTTAAAAGGAGAAATTTAGTGTGGTGTGACTCAGTTTGAGGTTGAGCACACTACTTCAAGTGATACTACGCAGACTAGTGTTTAGTACAGAATATGCATAGTGGATTTTTTTTGGAGTAGTATGGCCCAATAGTATGTTGGAGATGTTACAGTTTGGGTTGATTCAGAGCTACAAAAGTTGAGGTTGTATGACGTGGCCTAGCATGGGTGGTTGGGAACGTTATATATTGGTATCATAGCACGTTGTAAGTGGTGGTAACGGGACTTAGTCGGAGAATGGGTACGTTACAAATTGGTAGCATAGTTATTGGTTCAACACTAGACTTGTATGCGCCACAGGTCAACAAGAAGCATCATAGCTTCAGTGTCAACACTGAGCCTAAATGAGTTGATTTATACTTAAGGAAAAAATTGGACTAGTAAGTGGTTGAATTTGGAATTCTAGTGTGGCCATGGTGCGCATTACATAAGAATGTGCATATGTGCATACTAATTACATGAAATTATGGAGTGTGGAACTAGAACTGCGCAGTAAACAATGGTGCATGGGTGTGCACACTAAAGATTTGGGGTTGCATGGAAAAAAATTGGGGTGCATGTGCATTATTGATACGCAATGTGCATGTCAAATATTGACATTGAGCAATGGCATGTGTTGAATATCAATACATGCATGGACTTCAGAAGAAAGGATTATGACAAGATGGTGTAGTTTTTTCATGAAGTTCTTTCATGAATTCTTCTAACAAATCTTGTTGTCTGAACGTTTTGCAAAATTATCAATGATCAGAGAAGGATAAAATCAGTGCAGAAGGTAAAAAAACATGGAATATTCGCAGAGGACTTATAGTCTTGATGATGAATTCAGGGATTTGTGTGTCGGTTTGGTTGTTGTTGGTACAAAATCCCAGGAGGAGTGCATGAACTTGGTAGAAACCATAAATGGATTTCAAAAATATGTCCAAAGCTATAAGACTGATAATGAAAAGCCTATGAGAGCCAAGGCACACTAAGATGACTTCAATGTCAAATTGATGCAGAGCCTGGACATAATAGAAAATAAAATGGATCATGAGACAAAGAAAAGTAAGTTAAGAAGTATTAGGTCTCATGATGAGAAAAGAAGAGAAGCAAGGAGTGTTGATAGGCATAATCACCACTCACCAAAGCATTCTTTTACGAAAGTGCATAGTAGTTTGATTCCATCTCCCATTCGAAAGCATAAGGGAAGGGTTGGGGTGAATAAACTACCGGGAGAAATGAATAAGATCAAGTCTCTTATCTTTGAAGGTGATCACAATAAGGATGAATATGTGGAGACCTGATTGTTGGGTATGAGGAAGTACTTCCAGCTGCATAACTATTATGTGCAATCAGAAGGAAGAATTGATATCTATTAGCTTAAAGGAAAAGCATCAATGTGGTGGGATCTATTTTTGCAACTGCAACACATTGATGAGAAGAAAGTTACTTGGAGGGATTTCAAGAGGTATTTCCAAAAGAAATACCTAACCAAGCGGTACTATGACAAGAAAATGAAGGATTTCTTCGAACCCAAGCTTGGGAGTATGATGATAGATTACTATGAAAGAATACTTTTCGAGCTATTGAAATATGTCACATTCATCAAGGATGAGAAAGTTAAAATTCAGAGGTACCTGAATGGGTTTCCTTCAGTTATCAGTGACAAGATACAATATGATGACCCCAAGACATTGGAGGAAACTATATGCGTGCTAATTATCTGTATAAGCAGCAAAGGGGAGGATCAGATTTCCAAAAGGCTTGGGGAGATAAGATGAAAAGTAAGGTGGATCATAGGAAGAAGGGGGATAAGCCATTGTTTTTTGAAAATACTACACCAGGATAGTTAACTCTCTAGGAGCCCAGAATGTCGGAGACAGTAGGGAAAAATTCGTGGCAGCAATCTATTCAATGTTGGATTTGTGGAGGGAATCATATGCGCAGATATTTCCCTCAAAAATGTGATAAAGCAAGGACTAGGCACAGTGTACAACAAGTTGTGACAGTTGAGGACATGGGAAAAAAAATTCCAAGTATTTACGCAACGATGCATAATAAGCAAGTTCAGTTTCAGTCGCACATGATCGAGATGGAAGGTAAGATTAATGACAAACCCATTTCTATTTGAATGGACTCAGGAGCTAGTCATAGTTATCTATATCCTAAGATCGTGGAAAGATTCCATTTTCCGAGAAGTAAGATTGGAAAACCTTGGTTGGTGTAGTTAGCTAGAGGAGGAAAAAGGAAAATTAATGAAATGGTTAATGCATGTCCAGGAGATGAATGGACTGTGCACAAAAGCTTATTTGAATATCATACCTCTGGGTTTGTATGATTTCTGCATTGGTATGAATTGGTTGGATGAGCACCATGTTTTCCTGGACTGTTACAATAAGGCATTTACTTTCTTGGACAAGGAAGGGAACTTAAGAATAGTTCAAGGAATTCCAAGAGTTGTGATTATTAGAGAAATTACAGCCTTGCTACTGAAGAAAATCAACAAGAAAGGATGTCAAGTATTTGCAGCGCACATGGAAGAGGCACTTAAGGATAAAGTGCCAAGTGTTGAAGACTGTGAAATAATGAAAGAATATGAGGATGTATTTAAAGAGATACCAAGATTGCCTGCAAAAAGAGATATTGATTTCTCTATAAATCTTATGCTGGGAGCAACACCTGTATCCAAGACTCCTTATAGGATGAGTACTCTAGAATTGAAGGAGTTGCAAATGCAACTTGAAGAGCTTCTGAAGAAGGGGTATATACGCCCAAGTGTGCCACCTTAGGGTGCACCAGTTTTATTTTTCAAAAGGAAAGATGGCACGTTGAGACTTTGTATCGACTTCAAGCAGTTGAACAAGGTAACAATAAAGAAAAAGTATCATTTTCCAAGGATAGATGAGTTCTCTATGATCAGCTAAGAGGCGCGTAGATATTTTCCAAGATTGATCTTAAATCTAGCTATCACCAAGTGAGAATTAAGGAGGAAGGCATCAATAATATGGCCTTCAGAACAAGGTATGGTCATTACGAGTTTACAGTGGTTCCATTTGGGTTGTCAGATGTACCAATTGTTCCCATGTGTTTGATGAATGGAGTTTTCAGAAGTTATTTAGATAAGCTTGTCATTGTATTTCTGGATGACATACTTATTTACTCAAAGTCAAAAGAAGAGTAGGAGCACCACTTGAGGATGGTACTGCAGGTATTAAGGGAGAATCAACCTTATGCAAAGTTGAGAAAGTGTTCATTTATCAGCGACATTCATTATTTGGGTCATATTATTTCTAAGGAAGGCATAGTTGTGTATCCGGAAAAGATAAAATCCATTGAGGAATGGTTGACACCAAGAAATGTCGCGGAGGTAAGGTCTTTTATGGGACATTCAGGTTACTACAAAAGGTTTATTGAAGGATTCTCACATATTTCACATCCAATTACATCTTTGCAAAAGAAATGTGTGTGATTTGAATGGACTCTGGATTGTGCAAGGATTTTTTAGCACTTGAACAGTTTGTTGACAAGTGTGCCAATTTTGAGAACTAATGATCCTGATGCAAACTTCGTTGTGTGCATGGATGCATGCAAGGAAGTAATTGGTGGAGTCCTAATTTAGAATGGACATGTGGTGTGCTACGAATCAAGAAAGTCAAAAGAGCATGAAAGGCTCTATTCCACTCATGACTTAGAATTGGTAGCCATAGTGCATGCCTTGAAGATGTGGCAGCATTATATTATGGGTAAAATAGTTGAGCTAAGAAAATACCATAGTGGTCTGAAGTATCTGTTTGGACAGCCAAGTTTAAATGTCAGGAAAAGCAGGCGGTTATAATTCCTTAGTGAGTATGACTTTGACATAAAGCATATCATAGGAAAAGAGAACAAGGTGGCTAACGCACTCAAGAGGAGGGTGCATGAGATGAATGCTATGATCTTTATCATGTACAAATCTGATTTGTGAGAAAAAAAATTAGAAGTTGTCAAAATCATATTTGTGTTATGTGGACATAAAGACGACTTTACAGCAATGTATGTTGCAGCAAAAGTTGGAAGGTTATGAGATAAGAGAGGATGGTATCCTCATGTATGTTTACAGAGTCTATGTGTTGAATGATTAGGATTTGAAGAGCCTCATACTATTAGAGATGCATAAGGTTCCTTATGTTGGACATCCAGGTTACCATAAGACAATTTTCGCAGTCAAGAAGCAATACTTTTGGCCAAGTATGAAAAGGGAAGTTGTTGGTTTTATTGCTAGATGTCTCGAATGTTAGAAGGTCAAGGTTGAGCGCATACATCTAGCTGGTTTGCTACAGCCTTTTCCCATTACTAAGTGGAAGTGGGAAATTGTGACCATGGAATTCATAGCTAAGTTGCCTAGGACTGCTAAACGACATGATTCTATTATGGTGGTGGTGGACAAGCTTACTAAAACTTCCCATTTTATTCCAGTGAAGTCAGTGCACAATGAATTCGACATTGTTGAGATATACATGCGAGAAATTGCTAAGTTGCATGGTGTACCTAAGACAATTGTGTCTGATGGAGATTCCAATTTCACCTCAAACTTTTGGAAAGCTCTATTCAAGTGATTTGGAACAAATCTGAACTTTAGCACAAAATATCACCCTGAGTTAGATGGACAAACAAAGAGGGTAAATTGGGTGATTGAAGATATGCTCAGAATGTATGTGATGGATAATCCATAAAAATGGGAAGACAACCTTCATTTGGTAGAGTTTTCTTACAACAATGGGTATCAAGCATCTTTAAGGTGAGCCCATTTGAAGCAATTTATGGTAGAAAGTGCAACACACTAGTGAGTTGGGAAAACCTATCAGACCGCACAGTAGTTGGGCCTGATTTTCTTTGGGAAATGGAGGAGAAAATGGTAAAGATAAGACATAATCTAAAGGTTTCCCAAGACAAGAAAAAAACATGCGCAGATAAAGGAAAAACCCACAAAGAAGGATTGTGAAAGGTGCATGGGGAATGAAGGATTGTGGGTAGTTGTAGCAGTGGGCATCTAGGACTGAGCAATTTTGTTTAGAATCAGACCTTAGCTTGTCTCTAGGAACCCTTTTTCCCTGGTGTAGTTAAGCCCCAGCTCGGGGTGACCTGTTGATAAAATATTATGAGCAACATATTCAATGGTTGGTAGGAACACCTGAGTTCTACATGTAGGTGGTGACTTTCATAAAAGATAAGTGTTCATGTTTGCTTGTCTTGTATAGTGTGTGCTTGTTTATCTATGTTTGACTTGGATTAATTCTTGTATGTTGTCACATTTAAGTATTTGTTGTTATTATGCTTAATGTTGCTTGCACATGTAACTGTGGTGTTGATAGTTATTATTTTAGTTGTTCATGAGTATGACAATTGTTGATAATTTTCCTATTAAGTTATCCTTTGATATTGGTCATGAGTATCCAAGGAAAGGATTGAATGGTCGGGTGCACAGGAAAGTAGCATGTGTGCACATGAGGTTAAAATTCGTGTGTGTGCTTAGGTAATTAGTCCTCGTGCACGAGGAAATTATAATTGGTGTGCGATGCCAGGGTGGTTGTGCGCACAGTTGTGTTGTGTGATCAGTATGTTGGTGTGCACAGTTGTTTGAGTTACTTATGCTGCTTAAAGTTGTGTTAAAAGGAGAAAGTTAGTGTGGTGTGACTTAGTTTGAGGTTGAGCGCACTACTTCAAGTGATACTATGCAGACTAGTGTTTAGTACATAATATGTGCAATGGATTTTTTTTGGAGTAGCATGGCCCACTAGTATGTTGGGGATGTTACATTTTGGGTTGATTCAGAGCTACAGAAGTTGAGGTTGTGTGACATGGCCCAGCCTGGGTAGTTGGGGACATTACAGATTGGTATCAGAGCATGTTTTAAGTGGTGGTAATGGGACTAAGTGGAAGGTTGGGTACGTTACACAGTATTTCATGGAATATCATCCTTCCTCCAAATAGAACTATTGGCACACATATCATGGCTACCCTGAATCTCCTAAACTTAACCAAAGGATTTATGGTTTGGGTGCATTCTACTTCAAATCATATAGATCATCATCCCTTTCTTTTGCAACCCGCTAACTTAGACCTGTCTCTTCCTTCCCAACCTAGCAAAATTTGTTAGGCAACAGATCTATTATGATAGCATAAAACAACAATATTGCAATGAATACCAACAGAATAACAACAGAGAATATAAATATAGTAGTGGAACAACAGAATATATGGCACCACAACACCAAAATAATATCATTATAGATAGGAAGCAATGTTCACTTACCTCTTCGAGGGGGAAACCTCCAACAAAGAAGAGCTCTATTACAATAATTCTCAAGAAAAATCCCTCTCATACCTTCTACTCTTATTTATACTAATTCTATCTTATAAAGAACATTCTAGAGGAAGATATTTCTAGAAGCGAAAGATTCTATTAGGTCTTCTTACATTGACTTGTTCATATTTATTAAATAGGCCTTATTAACTAGTATCGGAATTTAATACATGGAAATATATTATTCTACCTACATGAGAATTTATGGGTTTAGGTCCCTAACATGCCCTCCCCCTTGAATAGAAGCCTTGTCCTCAAGGCTTGAGATGAGGAAATTCCTGGAGAATAGTGGTCGGTTCCCAAGTGGGATCTTCTGGAGTTGTATCTTTCCACTGCACTAACACCTCCTTGATGGTGCGCTAACGGAGATGATGTTCGCGTTGGTCCAATAATTCATGCGGTTGCAACCTTATGGAACCTTCAACATCTGACTCTGGAAGATTGGTTTGATTTTGGCACTTAGTCCCAATCACCTTCATTAAGCATGAGACATGAAAAACAGAATGGATCTTAGAATGAATAGGCAGAGATAATTGATAGGCCATTGGCCCCACGCACTTGAGAATGGTATAAGGACCATAAAATTTTAGAGCAAGCTTCTGACAGTGTTCATCTTTGAGTGAATTATGCTTGTAAGGTTGTAGATGAAGAAACATCTGGTCTCCTGTAGTAAATTTGCATTTTGAACATCCTTGATCTGCTTGTTATTTCATACGATTCTGATCCATGACCAAATTGTATTTGAGAGCATGGAGAATGGCGGCACAGACTGTAAGAGTTTTCTCAACCTCCTGAACCTTCGAGACCCCTAGTATGTAGGAAAGAACTGATGAGGGATTTTTTTCGTATACTTCTTCAAAAGGAGTCATGCGGGTAGAAGTATGGCAAGATGTGTTATACCACCATTCAGCTAGAGGTAACCACTGAGCCCACTGATGTTGTTGTTCAAATGAAAAACACCTCAACTATGTTTCCAAACACTGGTTGACAACTTCAGTTTGGCCATCAGTCTATGGGTGATAAGCAGTACTGAGATGTAATTATGTGCCCTGGAGCTTGAATAGTTCTTGCCAAAAATTGCTAGTAAAAGTGGGATCTTTGTCAGATACCAAAGAATGAGGCATGCCATGAAGCTTGAAAATATGATCCACTGTGGATGTTGTGAATGGGTGTTGAAGAGCACAAAAATGAGCATATTTGGAAAGGCGATCAACTACCACCATGATGACTGACTTATTTCCAAATTTAGGTAATCCCACATTGAAATCCATAGAAATGTCCCTCCAAATAGTTGGTGGAATCGGAAGTGGTTGTAGTGTGCTCGAAGATTTGATAGTTTCCCCCTTGTTGTGTTGACAAACATCACATTCAACCACAAAGGTGTGAACATCTTGTTTCATACCATCCCAGAAAAAAGAGTGTTTAACTCGTTCATAGGTTTTGGTAAGCCTGGAACTCCCTACTGTGGGTGAAGCATGAAGCTCAGAAAGCATTGTGGATTTAAGTTGTGACTAGTGGCTTAAATACAAATGACCTTTGTAGCGAAGCTCTTCATTGTTCCAATAGTACACTGGAGAAACTGGAGAATTGTCTTGCAATTTTTGGATCATTCGAGAATTTTTTGGGTCTTACATCCATTCCTGGCGAAGATCTTGGATCTAATATGGTATAATGAAGAAGAGGGGAAAAAGGGATCCTTCTTATTCATATTTTCTGGACAGATCATCAGCCACGACATATTTTTCCCTTCGTATAAATGATCCCATAATCATATCCAAATATCTTGGTCACCCATGTTGTTTGCTCCTAGGATGGAATCCTCATTTCTAGGAAATACTTGAGACTCTGATGGTCGATTTTAATTTGGAAGTGTTTCCCCAAGAGATAAGGACGCCAGAGATCCACAGCATGCAGAATAGTCAACATTTCCTTTTCATAGATTGATTGGCCAAGATGTCGCTCCGAGAGTTGTTTGCTAGTGAAGGCCAAGGGTCTACCCTCTTGCATGAATACTGCGCCAATGTATTTCCTAAAGGCATCACATTCGAGGACAAAAGAATTTGTGAAGTCAGGAAGGGCCAAGAAAGGAGTTGTGCACATGGCTTCTTTCAATGCTTGAAAGGATTAATCATATGTTGGATTCCAAGTAAAAACATTCTTTTTTAGGAGAGCAGTAAGAGGCACTGCAATTTTTCCATAATTCTTAACAAACTTGCGATAATATCCTGTTAAACCAAGAAAACCACACAATATATTGAGATTTTTTGGGCACGACCAATCCTGTCTAGTTTAAATGTTCTTAGGATCCACCCTTACACCATCCTTGTCGACAATATGACCCAAGTAGTCCTCTTTCGAAACTCCAAGGGCACATTTAGATTTCTTGAGAAAAAGTTGGTGCTAAGAGAGTAGACTGAGAACTTGATTCACATGGGTAAGATGGTCTACCCAAGTTTTACTATAGATGGGAATATCATCAAATAAAACTAGGACAAAATGACGGAGAAAGGGATGGAAAACATGGTTCATGAGACTTTGGAAAGTGGAGGGAGAATGACACAGGCCAAAGGGCATGACCAAGAATTCATAGTGACCCTCATGAGTGAAAAAAGAAGTCTTAGGAATGTCTTCCTCTTGCATACGTATCTAGTGGTAGCCAGAACGTAGATCAAGTTTAGTAAAATACTAAGCACCACTTAATTCATTCAAAAGATCATCAATGACAAGAATGGGAAATTTGTCTTTGATGGTGAGTTTATTGAGGGCGCGAAAGTCGGGACACATATGCCAAGTACCTTCTAATTTTAGTACCATGACCATAGGGGAATAATAGGGGCTGGTACTAGGGAGGATAACACCTGCGGCTAGCAATTCTTGAACAACTTTCTCATTATTTTGGGCAAAGAGATGATGATAAGGTTGAAAATTGGGAGGAAGATTGTCAGGGATGAGAGTAATGGAATGATCATGAACACCATGAGAAGGAGGAAGTCCCTGGGGAGTAGAAAAAATAGCTTGGTGTTTGGAGATCATATATTGGAGTTCAGGATGCACCACAGGTGTCTCAATTGCTTGAATAGAATGGAGTTGGGAAATAATTTCGGAATGACCTTTTTTGAGGAGATTTTCCATTCGATGGGAACTGATGATCTCAAAGGATCTTGTTGTGATTCCTTTGAATTTATATTGTTGTCCCACCTGTTGGAATTGCATGGTTAATTCCTTAAAATCCATGAGGATGGGACCAAGAGTGTGTAACCATTCCACACCAAGGAAAATATCACAACCACCCATGTCAAGAGAAAACATATGAGATTTCAGGTGGTACTTCCCAATTTGGAGACGCACATTTTCACAACGCCCCCCACATTTCATGGAACCACCATTGGCAATCATGATTTGAAAGTTGTTGACTGCATGTATATAGCAATGGGTTTCTTAGGCAATACAATGGTGAATAAGATTATGATTATTTCCACTGTCAATTAAGATGATGACCTTTCAATTCTTAATGTAGCCAATGAGCTTGAGGGTTTAGGGAGCAGAGAAGCCAGTGAGAGCATTCAATGAAATGACCGGTTCTACTTCTGGTTGGTCAAGGGGTGGAATAATATCATTTCGCTCGAGTAACTCTTCCACAGGGGAAACTATCGAGCTCTGCTTCAGAAACATCCTCAGAGATGGACATAAACAACTTTTTTTCCTTACACTTGTGCCTAGAAAATATTTTTCATCACAATTATAACAAAGGCCCTTGAGTTGGCGTTCCACCATTTCATCCCGAGTTAATTTCTAGATCTTAAGGGGAGTGGGAGGAGGGGCAGAGTTAGTAGTTCAAGTGCAAGGAACAAAGGAAGGTTTGTGGGTCTTAGCAGATACAATTTGTTGGGATTCTTTAGCACATTGAGTAGCTTCCAACCAAGTGTGAGGGTGAGCCATGAGGACCTGGCCTTGAATTTCCTCTTTGAGGCCACTAATAAAACATTCCCAGAAGAAGGCATCAAACATGCCCTCTGTTCTAAAATCCAAGTGTTCAAAGGCATATACAAAGTCTTCCACTATGCCAGATTGCTTCAACTTATTCAAACGACCAAGATAATGGGTGTCAGTGTCAAATCGGTCATATAGCTCTACCACAAATTGAGTCCAAGAAACATACCCCTAGCATGTATTTCTACGCCATTGCCACCATTGCCAACGTTTTGGATCCAAGTAGAGGACACCATAACGAGTTTGGCTAGATCATCAGTAATGCCATGCAAGGAGAAATAATGTTCCATTTGAGTGACCCAACCAGTGGGATCAGATCCATAAAATTTGTTCACTTCAACTCAGGGAAGGTGAGGGTCAGGAGGAAGGGAATTGGAATGAAGGGCCATATCATGGGAAGAGTTCTCACCTTCAGAGTGGGAAGGTTGCTCAAGGGAGGGAGATCCAAGGGACTGTTTCAACCACTAGGTGAGGGAGGAAAATTCACCCTTAACCTCTGCCAATTCACCAGTAACTTTGGCCTCGAAGGTGTCCAAGCATGAATTATTGGAAGCAATTTCAGAGGTCATTATTTGGATGTCTACCTTGTGTTGTTTGGATTCATCTTCCATGTGAAGGAATTATTGGTTGCGATTGTTGGACATGGATGGAGGGGAATGGAAGAGGGAAAGTGGGACAATGGAAAAAAGTGTAAAAAAGGATGTATATGAGTGTGTTCAGTGTGAGAAGAGGAATGCAATGAGATAGGTGTCAAATAAGGGTGTGGGAAGGTTTAAAAAATGGTTAAAAATTATAGGTATCACAACGATCAGTGCGAAAAGGGGAATCCAATGAGATGGGTATAAAATAAGGGTCCAGGGGGTAAAAAGAAAAGTTAAAAATGACAGGTGTCAAAACGATCCAGGCGAAAAGGGGAATCCCTTTTCTTTTTTCTCTTTTTTCTTTCCTTTTCTTTTTCTCCTTTTTTTTTACTTTGTTAGGGTTTTATGCAGATCTGATTAATATTGTAGTATCTAAATGCCCAAATTCTTAACAAAAAAATGAAATAAATGTATAGTAATTTTCGCATCCTGAATGCAAGAGGAAAGGTTGCACAGCAATAGATCTTCTATGTTCCCTTTATGTTTGTAATTTTAGCAACTTGAATGTCGGAGGAAAGGTTGCACAGAAATAGATCCTCTCTACCTTTTCTATTTGATTTTCTTCCAAAGGGTTAGGGTTTTCAGGGTGACTACAGACAAGTGTTTGCCCTATGATATAGCTCTTTGATATACGTATGGGGTCCAACAGTAGTACTTGGCCCAATATCTCAGGGAACTAACTAAGGAGGCTAGAGCGTACCCTTAGTCGTACTACCCAAATACCCAGGTACTAGAGAGTATATTCCCTCGATCGATTGGTTGGTCTATGGTTGGTTTCAAGATAGATAGGGGTCTCCCTATATACCAGAGGTACGTGGAAGCACAACTTTGTATACATGCATTGTCTGATGTGCTACCACTCGAAGGGTGCGAACAGGGGTTACAAGGGTGGCCAAAAGATGTGCGCTTAAGTACCTCTTGTATTTCTTGTGTGTATTCTTCCTCGACCATGGATTTATGCATTGAGCGATAAATCTTTGTAGCTTAAAGACGTCGGAACACGTCTCTACCCTGGAAAAAAAATTAACCCATAAATCCTGCCAACGAAAGTGCTTTGATACCACTTGTTAGGCACCAGATCTATTATAATATCATAAAACAACAATATTGTACTGAATATCAGTGGAATAACAATAGAGAACAGAAATATAGCAGTGGAACAACAGAATATATGGAACCACAACACCAAAATAATACCTCTATCGATACGAAGTAATGTTCACTTGCCTCTTCAAGGGGGAAACCTCCAGCAGAGAAGAGCTATATTACAATAATTCTCAAGACAAATCCCTCTCATACCTTCTACTCTTATTTATACTAATTCTATCTTCTAAAGAACATTCTAGAGGAATGTCTTTCTAGAAGCGGAAGCTTCTATTAGGTCTTCTTACATGGACTTGTTCATATTTATTAAATAGGCCTTATTAACTAGTATCGGCCTTTATTATATGGAAATATATTATTCTACCTACATGAGAAGTTAGGGGTTTAGGTCCCTAACAAATTCAACCCAGTAACCAAGAACCATCAAAGAGGGAGATTGGGAACTCTAATAAATGTAACAATAGGAATAAGCGAAAGGGGGAAGTGTTAGTAATATTGAGGGAAATATAACTACCATATAGGATCAAACACAACCTAAATAAGGGCCTCAACCTAAACATCCATGTGTTATTTATAGGCAAGATCATTACTTTCACATATGTTCTAATATGAAGAATTCCAAAGATTGAGGTCCATTTTTCCTTATGATACGAACCCACAAGAGTTAACGCTGTTGTATAAACCCCTCCATTAGCTTGAACCCATTGCTTATCATCTTTTATCTTTCTTTGCTTCAACCTCTTTGGTTTCCCACCAATTAGGTGACTAGTCCATTCCTACTATTTGGTTAGACAAACCTCCTTTGCAAGTGAGTTTTTTTTCTAGATTACAAAGCCCGAGGAAAATCCTCAAGTACTTCACCTCATTTCCAGGATGTTACCCAAGGTAAACCCTAGAATATTTAGGGCATAACACCAATCAACAACGAGGCTCAAAGCCATTACAATAATATACTCGTTAAGAGCTCAACATGTCACTTGCGTGAATTGAACCTAGGTGGGGAGGATAACAATCATTCCTCCCAACCACCCAATCTAAAACCATTTAACAACCTTTGCAAGTGAGTTATCTAACCCATGTCACCATTTGTGCCATCTCTCGTGATCCTTTGAATCCTTCAAATGACTTAGGATTTGGAGATTAATGATGCACCTTTTCCCTCGAGGGTAACAAAGCACTTTCTCCCCTTTTGTGCAAATTTTCTCATACCACTTTAACCATGATATTTCATGATGATAAAGAGTTCTTAGAGGTCATGAATTCTTTTGAAAATCCTTGGGATGATCTTAATCTTGGTTCTCCTATCGAATTCTTTCCTAGAATGACCACTCCACTTTGTCCAATTTACAATTGATTAGGATACCTTGACCTAATTTGTCCTAATAGGGAACATTGATGGTTTTCTTGGAACGAGGTTGAGAACACTTCCATGAATTTCATAGCTCATGATGAATCTGACATGATATTCTAGCCATTATTTTGTGGGACGTGTAAGATTTTGAACTTGATATTTTGGTATCTTTGGATCACTCTCTTAACAATGGTTGGCTCGATAAGGTTGATTCTTGAATTGACATATAAGATTATATTCTCCATAAATAACATTGCATCTAAACCTCCATAAATAGATTTAAAATTTTAACAAATTTAAGAGAAAATATGCAAATGGATTTAAGTTTGTAATATATACTTAAATCATAATCTCCATGTCATAAGTGTAACATCTACTTTCAAATTCTTTAAATTCATTTCAATGTATCATGTAAAAGTTTATGAAAATAGGCTACATGCATAACATTTAAATATAATTAATCGGTCATGATACAATGAATATATAACATTTAAATAAGTTTGTTGGGTTAGTTCGAGTGGATGAGTGTTGTGGTTATTATGATTGAGATATCAGGGCCAAGTCCCCAGCCAACTATTGTTGATATTTGTTGAAATTGTTGGGCCTCACTCAATGTCCCCACCAAGTTAAGCCCTATAATCAGAACCGACGGTTTACCTCGTTTACCATCCACAAAATTTAGAGAAGTACTCAATTAATTCACGATTTCTTCCATTAAAAAAACAACATTTAAATATAATTATTTGATTATGATACAATGAAGATATATTCTAATAAAATATCCTTAGATATTTGAATTTTGTTGATATATGTAAATGTTTTTATTGATTTATAATTAATGTATATTTATTTTTTAAATAATTTTGATTTTTCTTAATATATATAAATATTTTTAATTATTTATTTTTAATTATTTATTTTTAATTAATTAGTAAATAATGTGTATTTAGTTTTTAAATTTATTTTAATGAATATGTGAAAAGTTAGAAATCTGAATATCCACTTTAATATACTCCAGAAATTTGAGCTTTACAACTTTCTTAATATCCATTTTATTATAACGTGACGAGGGAAACTATTCTAGACCCTCTTTTCATGACGATTAGTTGCCACACAAAAAGAGTGGATGTGAATTAATTTGATTCTCCCACGGAAGGTTATCTCATTCAAATTTGTGTTGCTAACAAAACAACATTAAGGAAAGTGATAGAAGGAATATGAGAGAATGAAAGGATATATTTACCACCACTCATCTAAAATGGATGATCATAAACATAACTTCCAAACCATCGTTATCTACATAAAATGAAGAAGAGACAAGATTCATTGTATAATCATAAACATAACTTCCAAACCATTGTTGTCTACATAAAATGAAGAAAAGACAAGATTCATTGTATAAGGAAGATATATATCCATTATTTTCTTTCAAAACAAATAACTTGATTAGATGACATGATAATTATCATTTATTTATTTTTAAATGACATGATAATTATCATTTAATATTTTTTTTAAATATTATCTGGGTAAAAAAATGATAATTTTGAAACTTTGAATTTAAAAGATATATAAGAAATGTTTTAGGAAAATTTCACTTTCAAAACAAAGAAAATCACATCATTACATATACATGCGTATGTGTTAATATGGATTTGAATAAAGAGTTTTTTATTAACACGTATATATATTTGAAAGAAAATCACATCATTACATATACATGCGTATGTGTTAATATGGATTTGAATAAAGAGTTTTTTATTAACACATATATATATTTGAATAAAGAGTTTGTGATATAAATCAAATTAGTATCTAATGACTATACCTGGGCTCAACTTCTTTATTATGAGGAAGTGACTTTCAAATGTAGATCTTACTTTAAAACTTGTCATATTGCAACACTACATCTTAAGCAAAGTAAAGCATACCACAATCTCAAAAGGCTCTACAAGAAGTCAACATGATGGGTGAGAGCAACAAAAAACTATTACCACATTAGTAAAGAACCATTGGAAGTAAAATATTTATATCCAAATCCATTCTTGGTGCACTAAGGCAAAGTCAAGAAGCATGGAGAAACTCAAAAACACTAACAACAACCAGCTCTAGAGCTAGAAAAAGAAGTTGAGTGTGTCCCCAAGCCACCCAAACCAACTTTATCAAAAGCCTTGGTCGCCAAATCAAAAGAAGTAGGGTGAACTCCATGAAGGATCTTCGAACATTAACATCTAATCATTGGCAACAAAAGTAGAGCCTTCGGCCCAGAGTTCAAGGGAAGTTGCAACCTCTAGCTTGAAGAAGCAACATGCAAGAGAGGAGGACCACACTTCTCCCCTTACTCTTGCCTAGAAGTTGGGGCACAACCACAAAGAAAGAGGAAGAGGCCAAGAGACTTCTATCCATCACTCAAGACGTTTAGGTTGTAGAAACTGAAAACAATTCGAGAGGAGAAGGCAAGTTGCAAGAACCAACAACCCCATTCCAAGATCAATTGGAGGACTATATAGAAGTTTCCAAGAATAAGAAGAACAAGTCACCTTTGAGAACGTTAACCTACATGACTCAAGACCACCATCAAAACCTATTTTAATATGTATTTTTTTATGTATTTTGTCATGTACTCGACTTATCAGAACTTAAATGTGAAACTCTAGGAATGGAAGAAATCTAGACAGGAAAAGAAGCAAAACTTCCAAGAAATCCCTCTACCTATACAAAGATAAGGAAGTTCCTCATATAGATAAATCCATTATGTTATTTTACACTCTATGTACTTCTTCTTTGAATAAGTAAAGTTATCAGTTTTTTACTATATAACTATTTAGGTTATATATTAAAAACACTGAGACCTTTAATAGTTAACATTAAATGCCAATAAATATGTTATTAAATGTACGTGTTTACAAATTGGATGTAAATAAGGACACAATTTTGTACTTAATTTTCTCCTTATTTCAATATTAAAAATAATGTTAAAATCAACCTTATTTTAATCTAAATTTTTTATCATAATCATTGATATAATAGTATCTTTTAAACATTATTTTCATCTCGAAAATTCATATAAATTTAGATATAACTAAAAATATAATATTGTAATCCTTAATTATTATTTAAATTTCATTCATTTTTTTAAATTAATGTAAATGATAATATATATTAAAATTCCTAAAATATTCTTAGTTAGTATAACATTTTGATTTGAGAACTACGAAAAACTACAATATCAACATAACTAGCACAGCCACAAACTCGTGGTTGGTGAATGCCGAAAGGTTTTACCAGCTCGGGTTCCAATTTCTGTTCATAAAATGACAGTAGCTTGGGTTCCAATTTATGTTCATAAAATGACAGAAATTCATTTAAATTCTTAATGGAACAGTCCAAACTGTAAAATTTCTCAGGTATAACATTAAAGAAGAATTGTACAGTGATTCCTGTAAAAATAAAATAATGAATCCCAGCTTCGTGAAAGCTTACACAAATGAACATTACAGAAATGTTCCAGTCGCTTGGTGCTGCGCTACTGTATGACTCTGATCTGATCAACGGATTGAGGGGCAATTCCGGAGGCAATCATAGGACGTGTTCTCGCTTCTACTGGAAGTACATGCTTCTCGCTTCTACTAGAAGTACCTATCGCGTCTGTAATCTGGGTTGGGGGACTGTCTGAGCCTATTATCATCGCTAGGGCTACATCGGCTTCTCCTTCTATCACCTGGAGAAGGACGCAAGTCTCCATATGGCCCAGAAAATGAAACGACACAAGTCTCCATCTCCATATGGCACAGAAAATGAAATGCACACGGTCATAAAATGAAAGAATTAGGTAAATTAGTAAATATTAAATGGTTGCGTTCAGGTTCACATCTCTCCACTCTCTAACAAAACTTTAATTTTTGTTAATCATTGGGATGTGGCAATTAGTTAGCCACCATAGTAAATTTTAAATATGATCAAGTAAAAGTAAAAAAAATAAACATGTAAATTGATGGCTTTATAATAGTGAGGAAGTTAGTGGTTGAAATCACAACCATCGATTTATTGAGAGGACTAAGAATATTCCATCAATATTTAATCTTGTCCATACCAAACTAATTAAGCACTAAAAACCTATTAAATGTGCCCATTATCAATAGGTGTACGCCTTTCAACGTAATAAAGTCATTTTGACTTGAAAACCATGAAAAACTACAATATCAACATAATAAAGTCACCCATGGCATCAATATTAAATATAGTTACTATTAAGTGTAAAATTCATTAAGTCACCCATGACATCAACATTAAATAATTAATATTAAATTGAAATGTATGTGAAAAAACTGGAGAAAAAGCCAAAGTGGATTGATATTATAAAAAAACAATTTCATTTCAAAACACATATGACATTTAAATATAGCTAATCATAGAATAAACACATTTTGCAATATAATGTAGAATATTATTTAGTATATTTAGTTTTTTTAATAAAATAAATTGATTATTTTAAAATAAACATATTTTTAATTTAATTTAGTTGTATAAAAAAAATTGTATTAATGTGTAAGAAGTTATAAATTTTAATTTAGAGAAGAGTAAAGGTTTTACCAATTAACATGAAAATATGATTTTATGAAATAATTTTAAATTATGTTTAGAAATGAGGTGGAATTCAAAACATTTAGTAACACTCAAATTAAATGAGAGGTGGAATTCAAAACATTGAATTCAAATTGGAATTCATCGATCCATAGAGATGAGGTAAACGAGATTAAAAAAGGATAATTTACATAAAATTAATCGCATGTTTTACAAGTTGAGTTATTTATATATTAGAGACAATGCCATCTTAAAGTAGGCTTAAAGAAACATGGCCATTCTAAAAGTCAAAATAGTTTTTTAAAGAAAGGTGGACAAAGACAAAGGTTACAATGTCAAAGTGATGAGATGATTGAGTACCATGAGGGTAGAGGACCATGAGCTAAATGTGTAGAGGAACAAATATCCTACTTTAATTTAATTTAAATATATATATAGAGAGAGAGAGAGAGAAAAAAAGGGAAGTTAGAAATGTTTTATAAATATCAAATCAAAAATAATAATACTATGTGTTTGATAAATGGTTCGTTTTGTATTTATTATCATGTTTAATTTATTAAATTGATGTTTATGGGGTTAAATTAACAGTTGCATTATGTGGTCTTTAATATGTTGTCTAGTACTAGCTTACACAATTGGTTGATGAGTTGTTTTGGTACTCATGTAAATCAAAGCCCTAACTTTAGATTGGTGACTTCATTAGGGACTTTGATCCAAATTCTTGCTCCTAGTTGTGTTTCTACTTAGTTTCTTACTTTTGGTGGATTTCAAGTTTAGTTTAGAGTCAAATAGATCATTTTCCATCTACCAAAAGGTGTTAATTTGAGTAGAATTTCATTTTTTTTGTTATCTCGGTGTTTCATGCACTTGTTGGCCTCATTGATGCATGGTTCACACAATAGTTACTTTTATATTTGCATGGCTCACAGAGGTTTTCCCTTGCAAAACTTGTGCATCATCTTTGCATAGCCTCATTGTGCCATTGCGTGAGTCTTTTGTTCTAATACCATCATGACTATCAAAAGTTGCACCATCATAGTTAGTACTTGCACGACCCTTCATAGATTATATTTTTTAAAAGTGTGTGGCTTTTTTCTGGAATTTGGTAGGTTAAATTTAATTTTTCAAAAATTATTGATTGACCTAACATTGTTGTTTCTATTTCTTTAGAACATAAAAAATTCAAGGAACATCGTAGGTAATAAACACAAAACTCATTTTTTTACTACATGTCGCTTTTACTGTTCCTTTAATCTTTTATGCACTTACACTTTCAACACTTGTTATTTTTGTTATTAAATGCACTCACTCACACATTGAAGGACCTAAAAATTCTTTCAATTGAAGTATGATCTTCACCTTATGCTCACAAGCGATCTTGGTGGATAAAAAACAATCGAAGGTCTAAAATACCTCCGTTAGCATCTTTGAATCCAATTTGTTGTTTATTACTTTAGGTTATTGCTCAAAAATCAAGGAATTTGGCTAGTTAAAGAATGAACTCATTTCACGTACTTAGAACTTTTGGTTCTTTCCTTCCTTATAATTGTGTTTCAATGTAATTCATTCAGTATTTCATTTATAACATTTACTACAACATTTATCATTTCTACTATCATTCACTTTTACACACAAAAGAAGGACCTAAAGACTCTTGTTTCAAAGTATGTTTTTCACATTGTGCTCATAAACAATTTTGGTGAATCAAAATGAATAGAAATTTAAAATACCTCCTTCGAATGCCATAATTGAACAAACATTGGTTCATGATTCCAAGCTTATCCCTCTAACATAAAAACAACTAAAATCATCTAACTAACTTAAGTCCTCTGTCAAGGTCAAAAAACAATTTATATTCTAAGTTATGTGTGTGGGGATAGGTATCCAAATAACTCCTTGTAGTCATTTCTCATACGAAACATAGTTTTTTTCCTATGGAGCTTAAAATCCCTTCTAACAAATGTATCAAAATCTAGTTCAAGGGACACTCTCTCATTTGAGTGTCAATTCTAAGGTTGAGCTCAAAGGCTTGATAGAGTCACCTAGCTCTTTTAAGATATATTTTAACCCCTTGACTATTAGAGACTGATGCACCCTTGTCAACAATCCACAGAGAGTTATCTTAGTATCAAAACTAGGTTTGTCACCAGGCGTATTTTTTGGGATTGCAAAAGAACCTAAGACATATAGTTGTTGTCATCTTCTATTTTCCCTAAGAGTGCTTCACTGTAGTTGTTTCCACCATACCTTCACTTGTTTTCTTCTATGGTTTCATCTCCATTCATCGAGAGCAATTGGAAGGATCGGTTACAATTTGAGCATAAGATTAGTAGAGTGATAGGAATGTTCCTTTACTTTACAAAACATCGTGCATAACCCTTACATCAAATATTTATATATATGTTTTACTAAAATGCACTTATAAAACATGGTTTCACCACTTGCACACTTGTTTCAATTTAGAACATTAGCTTTGAGTACTCAATTTTCCATATAGCACTATCCCTTTTACTTATTTTCTTATAGCTTAGAGAGATTTGAAATTGTTGGGAACTATAGAAAAACACCAGACACTTAGGCATTCACATAGGCTACACAACCTTCCTCCCTTGGTAGGAGGAATCCCTGCTCTTTCCATCAATCCTTGACAAGGTATGTCAAATATCCATTAAATTCTAATCCAATCAGTTCATTGACATCAAACTCATTGTCAAGCTCATCCTGTACCAACTTTCTTTCTTTGAGCTCTACTCATTTAGTTCATCCATCGCACACCCATCCATGATTGTTGCACCCCACTCCTCCTAAGCTACCATTCATGGCTAACCTTAATCTCCCAGATTTGAATAGACTCATTATTGATCATATCCTACATGATGCAGCTTGGCCACCCATTTCGACCAAGCTACCCTATGACATTTCAAAATTTGAGGGTTGACTAAGAGAGGATCCATATAACCATGTCATGATCTATCACCTATGGTGCTCCTCCAATATAATCACAACATAATTTATCCAAATTAAGTTGTTCTAACATGCCCTCATAGGGGCAATCATCAAAAGGTATATTGACAAACTACTTAGAACCCAATTTGATGCACACTACCTTTAATTCCATAACTAAAACTTTCTTGACTTTCTTCTAATTATTGTTTCATCATAATGTCAGGGTTGAAATACTTACAAATTTTCTTTAAGTCATGTCCATGTGTATTGGAGATCACATCCATGAAAGGCACAAACTATGTAGTTTGTGTAAAATAAAGATCAAAGATAACCTCCTCTTAAAATGGTTCTTGAAATCTCTCCTATACATCGTCATTATTAATAAACAAATTGAATATATATATATATATATATATATATATATATATATATATATAAACAATTTATTTAATAATTAAATTATTAACAATTATATGTATTTTTTAAATTAATAATTTTTTTATTTTTCAAATCTTATATAAAAAAAAATTATAATCCTTTTTTCTTTATTTTTTTCTTCTTAAAAAAATATTTCCATCATATAAATTGACTCATCTTACCAATTGAATGACTTTGATTTGAAATATTTTCCATAGATTTAGGGTATTATTTATTAACTGCATCAAGGAGGGAGCTTAGAGGAAAGGTTTTTAATTCAAATCCAAGTAGCTTAGAGGAAAGGTTTTAATTCAAATCAAAGTCTTTTTCGTCAAATCAACGTGCTTAACATTTTGAGTTAAAAGACTTTGATTTGAATTAAAAGTCTTAACATTTTAGTCAAAAGATTTTGATTTGAATTAAAATTCATTTAACATTTTGAGTTAAAAGACTTTGATTTAAATTAAAAGTTTTGAGTTAAAAGACTTTGATTTGAATTAAAAGTTTTAACATTTTAAATTAAAAGACTTTGATTTGAATTAAAAGTCTTTAACATTTAAGTCAAAAGATTTTGATTTGAATTAAAATTCATTTCTTTTATTATTACGTGACAAGGGAGTTACTATAGCAATAATTACGGTTCAAAATGTTATTAATTTACAAATTATAGGTCAAGGTTTTTCAAATATACTTATTATTTAATTTTTTTCTCATAAGTAATATATTTTTTTAATTTCCTCTCTTGAATTTGTTATTTTAAATATATTTATTATTTGTTTTTTTCTCATAAATAATATTTTATTCTATTTTCCTAATTTCTTCTATTGAATTTGCTATTGGTTGAAATCCTTTTGATTTAAAGTTATTCCATTGGTGTGTTGCAAAATTTATTAGTTATTTATCAGAGTTTAAAATTATTTTCTAAAATAAATTATATTGTTGGTTATTTTGGTGGCATTGGAGTCTACGGACTCTACAGTCTATGGTTGCAGGGTGTTGCAGTATAATAGTCAGCACCTTGCATAGCATTCATCCTCTAAGAAATCCACCAACAGGCCTCCCCGCACACCTAAGGTCACTCAGACATCTCGTCAAGATCCCCTTGCGTTTACAAGGTAGAAATCCACCACCAGGCCTCCCCGCAGGCCTAAGGTCACGCAAGGATCTTGTCAAGATCACTTTGCATGTACAAGGTTGAAGAAGAAAAACAGTCCATGATTCTCCTTCGCCAACTAGTACGTCGACAAGCTTATACGGTAAATGTATGTTTGCAATGCCTAATTCTGGTTTCTTTATCATAATTAACTTTTTTCTCCTTCATGTATACTCTACCGCTAGAATAAAATAGTTATCCATCACTTATTAGCATTCAAAATCTAGTTAATGGTAAGATAATAGCTTTATTGAATGAATTTTACCTTCAACTCTCGCAATCGTCTGTAGAGGCCTTCTCTTGCTTTTGGCATTGACAATCACCAACAATTTCAACATTATTTTTTGCATTGTCATTAGTGATTTAGTTTCATGATTGCAATATAGAGAAATTAAGTGATTTTACACTACGGCACATGGTCCAATAGATACTTCTCATGCATAAGCATGCACAGATTTAATGTGAATTTGGTATTAGGATTAGGGGCAGACCACCAAAGAAGGATCAAGAAAAGGGGCACTAAAAAGTAACATGCCACTTCTCATCTTCATGGATTCTATCTTTGCAAAGCATTTGGGCCTTGCATTAGGTCTATTTTTAAACGAGCGAAAGATGCCATGAAACCCTACATAATAATAAGTAAGTGGTGAATACTTCACATCATAGCTAAGGTCGTGTTTAATGATCCAATATACTTTTTGTGATGGATTAGTAATTATTATTGACTGGTTTTACTTAGTAGGGCAAAGGAATATAGATAATTTTTGGGTAAGATCAGTTAAATCTATCCTTAGTAGTGACTAGCTTATGTATTGTGTTGAACTTGTGGGAAGACCATTGACATGGTTTTGATGATGTAAATGAAATTATAAGTTTAATATAATTTCGAGCAAAAAAATTTTGGAGAAAAAAAAAGTCGTGTTTAATGAGTTAGATTTGATTATTAACTTGCTTTCTTTCAATGTGAATAGATGTGAATAGGTTGTAAATAAAATATTGTATCCATAATCAACCATTGACAATGAAGTATAAAAAGAAAATGCAACGCCATTAAACATTTGCTTCCAACCATGACAGGGGGATTGTTTTTAAGACACTTAGATGAACGACTTGCAACATGCACACAAATCAATTTCTTCTTATTTCATTCTAAGCATTCTCTTCATTTCAGAGCCAAATTAGGTTAACCAATAAATCTATGAGCCATATAGATCACTAAAGATGGTGACAAGAACTTTAAAATCGAATGCTCTAAAAAACTTAGATTAAGGTTTTCATTATGCTATTTCGTGCAGGACTATATTCACTGCCAGATGGTTGCGGTAGATATATTGTTTGAACTCGTGGACGCTGGAATAGACTGCTAACACATTCAGAAATTTATATTAATTTTGGATATATGAAATTTTGACGGATTAAATTTTCTATATAATGCAATTGTTTTGGATTTATATATTTTTTGATAGATTAAATTTTTTTAGATATGTATTTTTTTTTAATAAAATATTTTAGAAAAAATTTCACTTCAATAAACTTAATTCTTCATTATATTTAATAAATTTAAAATAAAACAATATTTTAGTTTTATATAACAATATGTTTTTCCAAAAGAAAATTTTTGCTTTGTATTAAATTTGGATACAGATACAATACTGTGTCCAAACAATGATTGCGCCATGCACATCAAATAGATACCAAATTAATATCCCTATCAAAAAGGAAAAAGATCCAAATAAGCAAAAACTAGCTGCAGACAAATCAGACCATCCCAAGACATAGGATACAAATGGATAGTTCCAAATCTACAAGCAGTATAAAGAAAAGAGAGAACAACAAAAGACAAAAACATTAGACAATAAGCTAGAATAGGGGAATGCGGTGAGTATGGCTCTCAAGTCCACCTATCCAGTGTTGATAGGACAAAATACCAGAGTGTTCTAGAAAAGCTTTCTTGGATAGAATATCAGCCTCCGAATTTAGCTCCCTGAAAATATGTGAGAAGTTGATTTGTGTGAAGGTATATGAGAGTTCAGTGATTCTATCCTTCCAACATTCCAATGCCGCAACTTGAAGCTTTCATTTTTTGTTTAACCAGTCAATAATGATTTTTGGAATCTCCTCTCACATGAAGATCCAAAATATTATGACGAGAAGCCAAAAAAAAGGAGACCCAGGCTCCAAGTAGCTCGGTTTTTGTGTTTGTTCTGATGCCACGGTTTAAGGTCCAAGTGATCCAAGAGCCATCACAGAGTTGTATCCTCCCACCAGGTCCACAATGCAAGCCCGATTTTTGAGAAGCCCCGTCGAACCATGCACAGTTTTCGCACATATGTGTGAGAAGATGAATAGCTCGTGGGGCAAAAATCTTTTTAAACCTTTTGGAGTTCAACTCCCCCAAGATAAAGAAGCAAATAGTGTTTAAGGAGATAGGTGTACTCTCGAAAATCGCCTTATTGTGGGAGATCCAGACATACCAGCAAACAAGAACTAGTAGACGTGGGATGTTGGTGACCTGTAGGGACCAATTCTCCAGGGAGTCATGCATATTTGAACCCATCCACATCAAATTTTGATTTAAGACTGATAGGATTTTAATCCAAAACAGTTTTGTAATAGGACAGTCCCAAAATAAGTGGAAGATGGTTTTAGAATTGTTGCGGCAGAGGAAGCACAAATTTGGACCTATCCATCCCCGACGCTGAAGAATATCCCAAGTTGAAATCTTGTCATTTGCAGCAAGCCATATAAAGAGTTTTAATTTCAGTGGGAGAGGCCAATGCCAAAGTTTTCTTTGCCAACCAGTGCACCTTTGAATCTAGATAGTAGATGAGATTGCCTTGTAAACATTCCTTACAGTCATTTGTCCAGAGTTGTCCCCGCCATTCCACAGAAAAATGTCATCTGTTGCATGAAGACAAATCCCCGCACCACTAAACACCAAGCAAAAAGTTGTCCACTCTTGTGCTAGAGCGCCCAATAATCCCAAGTCTGCGCTAGTTTTCCACCTTGTGCAGGAAATCCTATCGACGGAGAGTATTTGCGCTTGAAAGAGGAAGTAGATTTTTGACAATTTTAGTTGTTCCAGTAAATCCTGTGAGAGGAATGCCTTCATTCCAAGCCCCGGAATAGAGTCCCTGCCAATGTGTATTTCAAGACCCGAACCTGGTTTCCAACAAATCTATTGG
Organism: Picea engelmannii; assembly: GCA_009831015.1. Classification (NCBI taxonomy): domain Eukaryota; kingdom Viridiplantae; phylum Streptophyta; class Pinopsida; order Pinales; family Pinaceae; genus Picea; species Picea engelmannii. The sequence goes on along the minus strand of ML790531.1, from coordinate 5,974 downwards.
TGAATGAATTTTAGGTTCTTTGTGATATATTGCCAGATCGGTGAGGCATTATATGTATAAATAACAGGTAGTCTGAGCCATCAAACAAGTGAAAGCGGGTAGATGTATTTCCCAAAAATAATGCAGTGTCAAATGTCGTCCTGAGTTATTACACGCCACAACGTTTTGGTATCCAATGCTTGTTTGAAGATTGTAAGGTTGTGAAATCCCCATCCACTTGCCAACTTTGGCTTAGCAATGAAATCCCATCTACAGGGATGAACAGTATGTTGATTTGCATTGCCAGACCAAACAAATGAAAACATCAATCTCTTGATCATGTTCAAAATGGAGGAAGGGATATTGGCTAGAGCCATCTAGTAGACCGCCAGTCCTTCGAGCATCGATTTTAAGAGAATAAATCTCCCACCCAATGTGAGCCATCGATTGCACCAATGTGCAATACGATTTTCAAATTTTACCAACAGCCAAGTCCAATCAATAGTTTTGTAGCAGTCTAGCATGAGGAAGTAGCCAAGGTAACGGAAACCCGGTGAGAGCTCTTGATAACCAAAAGGAAAAATTGATTTGAAGGTATCTAGATCTGCCGCCAAGTGGCCAGAGTAGTGGAAGGTGGATTTTTCTTTGTTTATCTGAAGTCTCAATGCACCACAAAAGAGATTTAGAATCCTTTTGATTTCTACCCATTCATTTAAGTCTCCTTTGATGGCAATAATGATGTCATCCACAAAGAAAAGGTGCAGAACTTTTGTCAATCTTGATACCTTAATGTCGGTGATAAGACCCTCTTGTTGTTTCGTCTTGAGGAGAATGTTCAGGCCTTCCAAAGCCAATATGAAAAGGAGCGGGGAGAGAGGGCATCCATGTCTCAAGCCCCTTTCATTTCTGAAGAAAGATGTATCTTCACCGTTGACCAGTACCGCAATGGTTGCACTAGTCACGCACCCCATAATCCAGCTTGTGAAGTGATAACCGAAACCCGATTGCAATAGTATCATTCTAAGGTAGTCCCAACTGACACAGTCAAATGCCTTTTTTAAATACAACTTTAAGACCAGTGCTTGTAATTTTTTGTGCTTTATACTATGTAAAACCTCCTGGGTCGATCCAATAGCATCAAGAATTTACCTACCTTTGATGAAACCCAGTTGTTCCTCTGAGACAAGACGAGACATAAAAGGTTTAATTCTATCGGCAAGTATTTTAGTGATAATCTTATAACAGAGGTTGCAAAGAGTGATAGGACGGAAATCGTTGAAGAAACAGGGAAGATTTGATTCTGGGATCAAAGTCAGAAATGTGGAATTTAGAGCACGATAAATTGTTCCTCTACGTCTAGAGATTTCTACGAGATCCCAAAGATCATCACTAATCAGGTCAAAAAAGTGGAGGTAAAATTCAACTGTCCAGCCATCTAGGCCTGACTTTTGTCTTTTTTGAACGTGTTAAGTGCCTTCCAGATTTCCTCTTTTGAACAAGGATTGTATAGAAGTTCTGCCTCACTGTCACTGATGATTCTAGGATAAAGGCCAATGATTGTAGCTTGATCATTGATATTTGTGATTCCAGTATCTCTGTGGGTAGATTTGAAGTTGATCCAGGTGGATATCGGTGGCCACCCACCTTTTCCAGCTGGCTCAAAACAACTTTCTAGCAATTGTCGGGTTCTGAAATTTTGTGCAACTGTTGTAGTCCTTGGATAGATCTTTAAAATGGGCTATCATACGCCTAAAATGAAGATCGTATGCAAAATTTACAACCCCAAGAAGTTGAATTACTGACTTACCCAAACGGGGCCCACATGACGTTTGGCACTTCATCTCCTAGGGTTAGGTTTTTGAATGTTTAGGGTTTTTGAAACTCTTGTTTATGGTAAAAAGGCCTTGAGAGCCTCATTGTAATTATCTTCTTGTGAATGAGCGCAGCCATCACATCTCTTCTCAAAGATAAGCCGCCACCATTCTAGCAAGATTGTTTTCCGCTACATTTTACAGTTTCATCTTATTTCCTTATTGAATAGAAAACCAATTTTATTGTATCTCTGTTATTCTGTGTTAAGCATCTGGTAATAATCTATAGTCATTTCGTTCTCCTCATAAAATCCAGATCAAAAGTGGTAGAAAGATGCATCAAGGATATTTTCTTGACCAGTGATAGGAACATCATCGTCTGATTTAAGCTCCCATAAATGATTTGATTTTCTTCTGTGGCTCGCAAATTTGTGGAAATACTTTGTATTTCTGTCACCACAAGTGATCCAGGTGGCCCGACTTTTATGTCTCCAGTGGACTTCCTCAATTAGTAGAAAACTAGTCCGCTCTGTCTCAATAAGTTTTAAGTGTTGTTGTAGATTCATGTGTGCATTACCCTGGATCGCAGAGATTTCAATAATAAGATTATGTATTTGTTGTTCAATATGAGACGGGCGATCAAATGTCTTTGTTAATTGTTGTCTAGCCTGGACTTTTACCCTTGTTTTAGTAACTTTAGTTTTTCGGCAAGTCTCCTCTGAGCATCCAATTCATCTATGAAGCTTTTATCAGACCAAACCTCCTTGACCAATCACTCAAAGTCTGGATTCCCCATCCAGATAGGATTAAATTTGTAAGGATAGGGAGAGTGGTGAGAATAGGAATCGAGTTGAAGGATAATGGGTGCATGATCCGAGATGAATGGATATGCAACCCAAGTTTGGTATCTTTCGACCTGTTGTAGAAGAGAATCTGATATGAGGAATCAGTCGAGGCGTTTAGAGATATTTGTTGTGCCTGACCTTCCATTTCTCCAGGTAGGGGCCATCTCAGCCGGAAGAAGGTCTATGAGATTGTTATGTTGGAAGATGGCATTGTATTGTAAAGTCATTGCATCAATAGAATTGTTTGATCCTTGGGTCTCGGAAGAAGATAATATGAGGTTGAAATCCCCCGCCAAGATGAGATTTGGTTTAGCAAGAAGGCTGGAATCTGAAACCTTTAACCAGAAAGCCAATTTGTCAGTACAAGGTCCATAAATATTGAGGATGTTTACATGTCTCTTGTTGGCGCAACAAGTGCCTGTCAAAAGGATTCCACCATAGAAAATAAAATCCTTTAGATAAAATAAGGCAATGTCCCAAGCAATAAGTAATCCACCCGATGTGCCCACCGAGTTTATAGCACTAACAAACCAGTTAGGATTTAACCCATTGATAAATGCATGAGAACGTTTTGCATCCACAAGTGTTTCCTAAAGAAAAATAATAGTAGGGTGAATGGTATCTATCAAGCGTCGAAGAGAGGCCTTTTTTAGGGCGCCTCCAATCCCACAAATGTTTAGAGACAAGAGTATCATGGACGTGACCTGGCTAGGGATTTAATGCCTCTAAGCACCCCAAGGTCATTCGAATCCACAGAAGGAATAGAAGAAGGAGTGGCAGTGGAGAAGGCTTTCCTCCGAGCACTGCGAGTTTTTATAGGAGATGTCTCAAGACCCATGCCACAAGACCAGAAGAAATATTTGTTTGTAGGGTCATTTAATGGTTCAAGACATGAGGAAGAAGGAATATCATGCAAATCATTGATAGGAGATTTACCTAAAAATATAGGAAGTTGGACCGGTGAGTGAAAAACCAATGGAGAGGGGTTTGAGTTGGTAAAATCCATACAAACAATGTCTTGTATCTGTAGGGAGGTAGACAATGTTGTTGTCTCGGTCATAGTATTGAAAATAGTGGGTAGGGAGGGGGAGGGGGAGGGGGAGGGAACCGAGAGGACCCCACCCGTAATGTGAGGCAGAGTTGAAGGGTGAGCTTCCGAGGTGGGGGTAAGTATGGTAGCAGGAGCATCAGACAAGATGGAATCCGGAGGCACAGGTGGAAGGGACGTATTATGATTTCACAAATCCATGAGTGGTTTACACGACTCGGGTATAGAAGTGGGTTTTGGGACAAGACCCAAGATAGTGGAGGAATCTAACCGGTGCCTTTCCCAAGAGGAAAGAGTGAAATACACAGAAGGGCGATAATGTTTAAGCTTACCCGTGAGTGAGGGAGGAGACTGTTGTAGCTCAGAAGATTCGAAATGTTCCTCATCCTCTTCGTCCATATAATCATCAATGCCTAGTGTGAAGGAATCCACCCCCGTAGAATCCTCCCTAGGTAGTTTGCGGAGATAGGATCCTTTAGATTCTTCTTCCTCCGGAGCTCCTGTACAGTTGCGACAGAGATGGTCCGTTTGGTGACATTTTGAGCAATGAAATGGAATACTGAGGTAATCCAGGCGTTGGATCATTGTGCGGCCACGCCATAAAATGTCTAAGACTTCCGGGAGTCCAGCATGGATGTCTAGCTCGACCAATATCCTTGCCATTTTTTTGTTTGAGCTCTTCAAGAGATTTGGTTCAGTACAAATAAAATGACCTAGTTCGTTTTCGATGGCCTCCAGTGCCTTCTCAGTCCAGTACTGTAATGGCAGCCCAAGTAAGAGAACCCAAATATGTCAAAAGCGGAAGGAGTTCGTTAATGAGTTGAAAGAGACCCTCCACCTTTTGAGCATCAAGTTGCCCCTTCCCATGGTCCAAAAGGTGTCCAGAATAAGTTGTGAATCTTTAGGGGAGTTAAAAATAAACCCAAACCAGCCAAATGATAAAGAAATGAGCTCAGGAGCATAGCCAAATATAGGTAGTCAGTTATCTAGAAGCCAATCCGGTGGCAAGTCGAAAATAAGAGCTCGGTAGGTGAACCTGCCCACCAGACCACAGAGGGATAGTCATGCGCTTTCCTCTAGACCCACATCAGAGCCCATTATCAGACGTCTCTTGTTTTTATTTGGCTTCCACAGCCTAGTTTTGTCCAATGGATTTGGTATCCATGACTATGAGGAACGACCTCACTCTAGTTGAGCTTTATTTTTTCTCCTGTCTATGCGCCCCAATGAGGAAGTCAATCCAGGAAGAAGAGAGGCAGATGGATGCATTTTTGTAGTAAGAAGACCAGTAGAATTAGTATGTAGCAAGTTTGTTTGTTTCGTCACCTTTGGTAATAAGTTTGGAGGAGAGGACGGAGTTGCAAGAAGTTCAACCGGTGAGGAGAAGAGTCTGGAATGCTTCCATATGGCTTCATCAGCTGCACTCATTAGTGCACTGACCTCTGCCTCATTGGAAGGTGTTGGGAGGTCTCTTCAAGAGTAGCCACCTCACACTGAAAGATTAAAAAAGAGAAGGTTCGAAGCAGCAGTACTGGAGTATGGGTTAAGAGGGAGACAGAAAAGGTCAAGTCCAAAAGGGATAAATGTTAATATGTTAGGGAGGGAGTACAAATAGTGGCAGAGGTAAGTGAAAGGTGGGAGTAAGTCGATCAGTTGAAAAGGTGAAGGAAAAAACAGCATTGTATGTAAGCTAGAAGAAATTTGTTTGTAAGGGACATAGATATTGTTGTTAATAGGTAGAGAAGATCCAACTGTAAGGGACAGAAAAAAATGAAGCTATAAGAAATAAATAATCAGCAATAAAGGTTCAGGTTCAAGGAAGTCAGTGGTCGAGTCACCCAAAACCAAGGATAATATCACTATCTAACTAGTATATATCTCAAGTTCAAAGGAGAAGGAAGGAAACGATCTGGACACCCTTGAAAATCAGGTTTAGCTTAAAGTAGGGTCAATGTAGTATCCAAATGAGTTGGACATCAGGTTCATAAATGTGAAGCTCTCCATTATGAGCAGGAAAAACATCCAAAAGGAACCATTTTAATATTGAAACTGTAATAAACCTATCCTAAGAAACACAAAGTCACCATGGGAGTCAAACTCTGAGCTTCATCTGGGGGTGCACTAGCTGGAAACACGTTAGCAATCATCCCAAATCCATGTCATGGAAACATGGATAGTCCATCCCCTTATATAACAATACAAAACAATACAAATGCATTATTGTTATAATGTAATAGTTATATAAAACAATACAAAATAATATAAATGCCTTATTAATATAAATTAATAAA
>ML790530.1:219477-231697 GCA_009831015.1 Picea engelmannii | reverse complement strand
TGTCCAAATAGAGTTCTTCACACAATTCTTTCACAAATTATTCATTCAATCTTGCTTAATTTTTTCCATGAGAAACCTTTCAATATATAGGAGAAGGAGAGATGGTTAAATGGATGAGGATGATCCCACTAAATCTGAGAAGTCAGTAGGATGCCATCCATCCGAATGCCAACTCATTTTCTAGAAGATTCCCTTCTAGAACCTTCGTGACCTGTTCTCTTTTCCAAGATTTGAAACAGGTTCGCACCCTACCCATAGAGCAGACTGCGAACAGTTCACACCCTAAGTTTGGGTTGTCTGCGAGAATGAAGGATTTATGTACCTTGTAATATAGGTAGCCTACAAACTCATCTTAAAAATGTGTTTTTTGGAAGAAGACAACAGTCACTTTTCTCAGGAAAAAAGTCCTTGTGGGAGCCTGAATACATCACTTGTAGAGACATCACCACAGTGACCAAAATCATGTGTAACAATCACAACACAACTTTCACAAGCAATTTTTGGCAAGAACTGTTCAAGATACAAGGCACTGAATTACATCTCAACACAACTTATCATCCCCAGACTGATGGCCAAACAGAGGTTGTCAACAAGTGTTTGGAAACATATTTGAGGTGTTTTGCCTTGGAAAAGAAAAATCAATGGGCTCAATGGTTACCCCTAGATGAATGGTGGTACGACACTTCATACCATACATCTACATGCAGGACTCCTTTTGAAGCGGTATATGGACAAAAGCCACCTTCAGTTCTCTCATGCTTACCGGGTGCCTCGAAGGTCCAGGCGGTTGACCTAACACTTACATCTCGAGAGGGTATTCTCTGTACTCTCAAAGAGAATTTGGTCATGGAATAGAATCGCATGAAGCAATGAGAAGATCAAGGTCACTCTAAACGTCAATTTGCAGAAGGTGATCAGGTGTTTCTTCGACTGCAACCTTACAAGAAAACTTCCCTCAAGGCTGAGCATTGTCAGAAGCTAGCGCCCAAATTTTATGGTCCTTATAACATTCTCAAGTGTGTGGGACAAGTAGCCTATCAGTTAGCTTTGCCCAACCATTCAAAGCTACATCCTGCTTTTCATGTTTCATGCTTAAAGAAGGTGATTAGAGCTAAGTGCCAAATTCAAACCAACCTTCCAGAGTTAGCTGAAGAAGGATCCATTTGACTATAGCCAGAAGCAGTTTTGGACTAGTGTGAGCGGTGCCTACGTCTGAGAACCATCAAGGAAGTGCTAGTCCAGTGGAAAGATACAACTCCAGTAGACACCACTTGGGAACCAACTTCCATTCTACAACAATTTCCTCATCTCAAACCTTGAGGACAAGGTTGTTTTTAAGGGGGTGGACATGTTAGGGTCCTAACCTGCACATAGGTATAACAATATATTTGGATGTAATAAAGGTCAATATTAATAAGGCCTTTCAATAAAATAGAATAAGGCAGATGTAAGAAGACCTAATAGAAGCTTTCGCTTCTAGAAGGATCTTCCTCTAGATGCTTCTTTTTAGTATAAATAAGAGTCGAGGGTATGAGAAGCCTAACTTGGATATTATTGTAATAGAGCTCTGCTCAACTAGATTTTTCCCCCTCGAAGAGGCCCGTGAACATTTTTTTCAGATTCAAAGTGTTATTTACGTTATTATTATCATATCATTTCAGTGCTATTGTGGTGAATGTTTTGGTTATATTGCTATTATTCTGCCATTTCTAGCATTTTATTTATGTGTTGCATACATTTTATATTTGGTATATTACAGAGATGCATCATGGAGGAAGAAAGACCATTGATACTGGCAGAATCACACGAAGGCATCACAGGAGGACACTATGCAAGAAAAGAAACAATGCAGAAGGTTCTTAGAGCTGGCCTCTGGTGGCCCACTTTACACAAAGATGCTAAGGAACACTACAGAGCCTGTGATGTATGCAAAAGAGTTGGGAAACCTTCTATAAGAGATGAGATTCCTTTAGCACCTTAGCTAACTTTACAAGCATTTGCGAAATGGGAAATTGATTTCGTAGGACCTATCAACCCACCTGGGAAGCGCACAGGAGTGAGATACATCATCACTGCGACAGAGTATTTGACCAGATGGGCAAAAGAAAGAGCATTCAAGGAATGTAGTGCAACTATAGTTGCACGATTCATATTTGATGATATCATAACCAAATTTGGATGACCGAAGATCCTTATGAGTGATGAAGGTACACATTTTATTAATAAGACTATTGAAGCCTTGACTCAGGAATTTGAAGTCCACCATTAGAAGAGCATGCCATACCATCCGCAAGTGAATGTTACAGTCAAAGATTTCAATAAGATCTTGGAGACAATGCTGATGAAGATTTTCAATGTAAATAGGGATGATTGGGATTTGAGAGTACCAACAGTGTTATGGGCCTATAGAATCACTTGCAAGAAGTTGACAATGCACACTCCCTTTAAGTTGGTTTATGGTCTAGAAGCAGTCGTACGTATGGAATATTTAGTTCCTAGCTTAAGAATTGCAGCATTGACATATATGGATGACATAGACATTGTGAAAGATAGAATTGCGTAGTTGGTAGAACTGGAAGAAGACAAATTCATTGCAGGATTTCACCAGCAGGTATAGAAGGAATGAGAAAAGGAATACCATGACAAATATATCAAGAAGAAAGCCTTTAAGCAAGGAGATATGGTATTGGTATATGGCAACAAATTCATGAAGCATCCAGGGAAGTTCAGGACACATTGGCTTGGGCCATATGAGGTTGCCTATGTAACAGAAGGAGGAGTTGCGCAGTTGAAGACTTTGAAGGGAGAATGGAAGGAAGGTTTGGTAAATGGGAGCCGATTGAAATTTTACTACGACAACCAGCTGCCTCGCAATTCTCAGTAAAAGCATAAGAAGAAGGGTCTAGGTAATAGGTGCAGTTGAAACTGGGTACCAGACACAGAAAAGGCAGTTTGCACAAGGAAGGGAGGAACAGAACAGAGAGCACAGGATGCTCTGCGTAGTCTAAAGACGAAGAGAAACAGAAGGTTCATACCTCCAGTGCCTCGGGATGAGTCACAATTGAGTGTTGGGGGCCTGTTGGCCCTTGGTTATAGAAGAAAGAAAAGATTAAGGAATAAAGGAAAAATACGAACTGCGTGGAAGGCACATTGACTGATATTGGGTCGATGTGGTCAAAGAAGCAGAAAAGAAAGAGAAGTAAGGGAAAGCTAGTCTTTGAACGAGAAGATCAAGGATGACAGATCATCAAGGAAGATAGATCGTGGAAAAATCAACAAGAAGAAGAAGATGTCAATGTGTGCTTTGGAGCACCTCATGGGAAATACGGAACGACAGGCTGGCGAAGCCCTGAAAATGCGTTTCAAGTAGACCTAGGGTTTTGGTATCTAAGGTTTTGACACCTAGATGTTTGTCATTACAATGTATAAATAAAGCTCTAGAGGACCTGGGATGGGTTCATTGATAGTTGTTCGATTTTTGTTGATTCTGAGTTTATCATTGTGGATTAAGACACTGAGTATTGTTGTGTAGAGAAATATTGTATCAAGAGAGAGTCTGTATTGTAAGATCTTCAGCTGGGTGCGAAGATCAACCCTGCAGCTAGGTGCATTGGGAGGAGAGAAAGAGAGAGAGATCTGCAAGCTAAGTGCACAGATAGAACTGTATGTTTTCACATAATATCAAGAAACCCAGTTTTGTGGGCGTAGCCCTAGGGAGAGGGTGAACCACGTATATCTTGTTGTTCTATGTGATTGATGTTTTGTTCTTTTTCTTTCTGTTATTCTTTTATTGCATCATTGTGTTAGATCTGAGACATAGATAGCGCAGTAAGCCTAAAGGAGATCAAGAATAACTAGATCTCTGCATTTTGTTCCTTTGAATCCACTTGCATTTCCTTTGGTTGTATATACATGTGTCCTGCAACCCCCTATCACTACTTTGGGTGAGACTACATCTACTTCACAGGTGTTGTCGAAAGGGCTAGTAGTTAGGGCTTGTTGTTGCATTGCTAGAGTTGAACCCTGGGTTTGCCCCTATGACAACATAGACATAGTCGTAGTACATAGAGCTATGGCATCACCAAATACATGAGATTCTACATTAGGAATGAAGAAACAATGCAATAAGCAGGAAGCAACATCGTTGTAGGATGAAATCCTGAGGAAGCAACATATCGAAGCTTGGAAAACTTTCCCATAATAAGACAGTACATAACAGGATGTCAGGGAGATAGCATAGAAAGAGACAGAACCAAAGGAGGATCAAGAAGAAGAAAAGGATCACGAAGAAAAAGGGAAGAGAACTTTTTGCGCAATAAAAACCTCGATATTGCAACATTTATGACACTTGAGAAACAAGAAAACCATCCACCTAGATTGAAGGAGAAAGTTAAAAAGGAGTTTCATGTTTATTCAACTCAATTAATGTTCGGGAAGAATATCTTAATATTCATCACGCATACTGCAGAGGATATATTGGCACGAGAAACAAAGGAAAAGGAGAAGATCATGATTTCAAAGGAGACTTTTGAGAAGTTCATTGCGACATTGAAGGGAGTGCATTAGCAGGACTGAGTGGCTAGGGACGAGCCACAGGTGAGTGTTGGTAGTCTATTGGGATAGGCATTTTGGGAAAAGTGTTGGGGATTGTACGTAGAGCGCGCAAAGGAAGGAAAGGAAATCAACACATTTTTAGAGGTCAACATGAGTGAAAGATGGAAGTTAGTTAAGAATCGATTAGGCATTTTGGTCCCTTGAAATGGGCTAAACCCTAATGTAAATGTATAAATATGTAAGGGTTTTGGGTAGAAGATAGCATGGAGTCAGTCATGAGTGGAGAGCTAGTGATTTTTTGTGGAGCTAAGTTGGGTGTGATTTGAGAGCTAAGTGTGCATTGTATGCCTGAATGACAAGGGAATTTTGGGGTATGACTAAGATATCATGTATGTTTAGTGCGCACTATTTGTAATAAATTATTTTGAATAATAATATAAGAAGTTGGTCATTGTGGACTTAGCCCATATTGGATAAACCATGTTAAATATGGTGTCTTTGTGTTATTCTTTGTTGTGTTTATTTATTTGTTTTTTATTGCGCACATATAATGTATGAATGGTTAATATGAATATGTTGCCTGATGATCCTGTGCACATGGTAGAAAACGTAATGAATGAATGTTAAGTAGAATGGTTAGAATGAATGCTTCACATTCCTCCAAGACTGTGGAAACCTGGTTCCTACACTCCCCATAGATACCTCGGGTGAGACTTCACCTGCTTGCGGGTGATGCCGAAAGGGCCAATATCTTAGGGTTTTTTTAGTGAATACATGTTGAACCCTAGGTTTTCCCACTCTACAACAACATTGGTATGTTTAGATGGTTGTCATAAAATAGAACACATCAACAAGATGTAAAATATTGCAAGAGACAAATTCATTGTCTAATCTATGAATTGCAAAACCATTTTCCTACTAGTTCTTTTAATGTGCAAGAACACTACCATATTCACTAGGTCAATGCGATTGAAGTATGTATACTTATAACATACAAGGTTGATTTAGTTGGTGGAGAGGAACTTAAAGGCATTAAATGAATTTGTTAGACAAAAATAGTTTCCAAAGGGATCCATGGTTGAGGGATATATTGTGTATCAGTCCATGGAGTATATTTTCTAGTATCTACCCTAAGATGATATCCCAGAGCCTCATATATGGCATGAAAATACACCAACAAATTTGTGGATAAAGTTTTGATGAGAAAAGTGAGCTGGAGTAAAATGAAAAGTAACATATTTATAATAAATATTTATTAAAATTTCTATGGTGATATTTTTCTTTAGATTTGTTTGGAAAATCCATAGTATTATTATTTGTTTGACGACATTTCAGATTCATATTAGAATCCATCTTTAGGACACAAATCCAAAGAGAAAACATGAGAAGAGCAACAATCAATAATTTATGTTTTATTGTCCAACACAATATGTTTTTGTGTTTTTTTAATTAAGATTGTATAAAAGTCTGTCAAAATCAAAGAGTACAAAAAACTTCCATAGTTTCAAGCTGTAAACACTAAGCTGCCCATAAGGGGAAACTAGCTCAGCCAGTCGAACCACTTCATAACTTAATTATTAGTCTTCTATTGACATGAACAAAGTCCAAAAATTCTGGCTCCTAACAGTGGTCGTTACAGTAGTGAAAATTATAAACATAATCATTCGAACTGTAATAACCATAGACATTTGCAGAAAAGGTGGCCATAAAAAGGTGGCCATGCACATAGTGAAGTAACAAAGACCCCTAGGCATATCACTGATAGGGGTTGTAGTGCGGCCACACATCTAGGAAGAAAGCGTCGATTGTCGAGTCCCCGAGAGGAGTCGGCTCCTCCTCGAATGGTGTCACGTCTAGTTGCATGGCATCCTCCAAATATGTTGGCATGTTCTCCTCTTGCATGGCGTCCTCTAGCTGGGATGGAGGCACATTCTCCTCTTGGTCTGGCTCAACATGGTCTGAAGTCTCTAGTGGGGGAGCTAGTGCCAATACCGGTGTCATAGCTCCTACTTCTTGGGCTGCCTCTACTGGGGGGTGAAGAGCACCCTGCATTGCTGAAAGAAAATGAAGGAATTGAGAGGCCTTTCCGTCCAATATCTCTAGATGGAACCGAAGGTCATCCACGTCCTGACACAAGTTGAATACCAAGCCCTGTAGCAGTGTGAAGCCTGATTTCCATTCATATTCTAGATTAGTGCTAGAGCCGGCTTAAGACTGGGGTTGATGACGCGAAGTTTGGCTGGCTTCCAGACCATCAATCTGAAATCGAGCGTCGAGAGGTCGGGCTTGAAGCGACAGGGAGGCCGAAGATTTAGGAGGAGCCAATGGACCTGGGTGTGAAGTAGAGGCAAAATTTCCAGAAGGTCCTGGGTTGTAATCCAGTGAGGCCCCTGAGCAATCCATTCCCTCCAATCTGTTGGCAAAATATGAGGAGAGGGGTGGGAGGCTGGTTGGAGTTTGAGTCGACTGCGCTAGGGAGGAGGATGAGGTGGTCGACAAGGAGGAGGAAATGTGGGAGGGAGCGGGCGAGGGGCGGAGGACCAAACAGGGTCAGCTTGGCTGCCATGTCGAGCCTCGTTTAGAATTCTCTCGTAGCCTAGGCATCTCTGAAACACCGGGAGGGTGAAAATGATCCAAGACCAAAGAGAGCAACAACAGACTGGGAGAGGGCGACAACAGACCAAGGAAAGGTTGGGCAGGAGGCCGAACTCTGAAGAAATCAACCACAGGGGAATGAGCCATCCGGAGCCCCTGGTACATTTCAAATAACCCGAGGATCTGGTGTGATTCATTAAGTATCCACACGCATAGAGTAAAGGCCGAACAAAGACGCTGGTCCATCGAAGGGACGACAAGGTAGAGTAGGGTGCATTGAGAGTAATGGCGCCCTGTCTCGAACAAGGTGAACTTAAAGGCATGAGGGTGGGGCACATGGTCGTCCCATGGTCGTCGCCACATAGGCTCTCTCCTAGCTGCTCTGCTCGACGTGTGTTCTCCACTATCACCCCATCCAGGGGGTCCAACACAATATGTTGATTGAATCAGTAATCAAATAATATTTCTTTAGGAGAAAAGTATGACACAATACATCTATACATCACAAATGATCATGAATGTATGGATAGAGATATATGAAAGAGGAAAACATAACTTAACATGAAATATTAATAATTTATGTTTTATTGTCTAACAAATATGTTAATTGAATCATTAATAAAATGTTTTGTGTCGAAAAGAAAAGTGAAACACCATACATCTATACATCACAAATGATCATGAATGTATAGAATCATAAACTATTATAATTTTATGGATAAACAAATATGAAAGAGGAAAATACAACTTAACATGGAATGATGTAACTTCCTTACCTCTATACATCACAAATGATCATGAATGGACAGAGTCATAAATTATTATGAATGTATGGATAGAGAAATGTGAAAGAGGAAAACATAACTTAACATCAAATGATGTGGCTTCCTTAGTTAAATAAGTACAAATATACAACTTAACATAGAATGATGTAACTTCCTTACATCTATACATCACAAATGATCATGAATGGATGGAGTCACAAATTATTATGAATGTATGGATAGAGAAATGTGAAAGAGGAAAGCATAACTTAACATCAAATGATGTGACTTCCTTAGTTAAATAAGTACAAATGATTGCAAAATTAATATTTAAAGAAAAACAAAGAAAAGCAAATTTCAACTATTACTCTATTTTATTTATTGTATAATTATTTTATTTATTGTATAATTAGCTCTCAAATGTTCTTTTACATTTAGTATATATTAATTGTCCATTTTTAATGTTTTTTTTTACTACAGACAAATCATCATATGTGATATTTAATATAGAACATTTAGTATATATTAATTGTCCATTTTTAATTTTTTTTTTTTTTTGTTTAAAGACAAATCATCATACATTATATTTAATATAATGATTGTAAATATGAAATAAAAAAAGAAAAATTTAAATAGCAATAGGAGTAATATTTCCCACTATTAAAAAAACACCTATCATAGATTTCAATTTTTTTAAAATGATTTTTTTTTAAACAAAATGATATAAGTAGTTGTTGATATATTAAGATGGAAATGTTATTATCATAGAGTATTGCTTAAACATTTTAAGTTTTGACATTTTAAAGTTGAAATGGTAACTTTTTATTGTTTAATTTGCATTTATGAATTCATAAATAAATTCAGTTTGCTAAAAATACTCTAGATACTAGGATTATACTCACTTAACCACTCAAATTTACAAATCTAACAACTTCTAGTAAGATTTCAGATAAAATTAAACAGCTAATATAATCGGAAAAAAAACAAAATGTAAAATTTTTATACTATAGCTTATTTAATAAATGTAGGACAGATCTTTGAATATTTATCACCAAACAAGATAAACACTTAAATCTACAATTCCAACAATTTTTAGCTTATGTAATTAATGTAGGACAGATCATCCGATAACCAAACATTATAAAATAACACCTTTTTAATGAAACATATTAGCTAGAAGCTTCCAGAAAACTAGTGTTTCCTGAGCTTTATAAAAGTAGTGAGACTAATCCATGGGTATTCGAACCGGATCATCCTGAAAAACATAGATTAATCGATGGAAGAACAGGAGATGTTTTTGGGCACGTATTATTTTCTATTATTGTAAGAACTACGCAATAATTAAGTACATATACTCAGGTATTATTTTCTACCCATGTAAGCAAGTATTTCAATCACAGTTTTAGGATAAAGCAGGATGACCATTTATTATTGAAATGATCTTTAGGGTTAAAGCGTATAAGGTATGTACATGACGATGGTGCAGACAGCATGATGTAAACAGTAATTAAACAGGACAAGGAAGAGACAAGAAGTTTCAAAGGAAACGAGATGTGGAAATAGTTGACCTCGAAATCTACGACTTCCATATGGCACTTCTCAATAATTGCGGTAAACAGTAATGGGGGAGAGGAGGTGTTTCCAGATTATTTCATGGCAATCGAACACAGAGCTCGAGAGCCACATACATACACAGTACGAAGCACTGACTTGGATTGGATTCCACGAGCTGATTATTGTGTATCTGTATTTATAAGAAAAGACCATCATGCAATCTGCCTCCTCACGGGCAACAATAACGGCAGTAGTCAAAATTAGGCATTCCCTGAAGAAGTGGGAAGACACCCATATTTAATTCAAATATAGGTGACATATTTTTGAGCTTTGTCCTCTCCTGGTGTACTTGTAGCATATAGCCAATGATTTATTCTGTCTTCTGTATAGAATCTAAGTAGCGTCGTGACATAGCTTGTACCAGGTTTTTCTGAGCTTTCTCTTCAGATTGATTTGAGAATCTATCCATCTCCAAGATGTTCAGAGTTTTGTCGCCTGTGTAGCATATGGCCAATTATTTCGATAGAATCTAAACTAGAGTCCTCTCTTCGATTAGCTTGTACCCAATGCCATCACGCGTTCTTCCCTTTTTCCTTTGAGAATCTATCCAACTCCCAGTTTCTGCTTTCCTTATGTTTGCCTTTTGATTGATTTACAGCTTGAAGAGATGGATGGATTCTCACAGCCGAATTAACGCCTGGTCACATCAAATTGCTTTCTTCTTTACAAAAGTCAAATTAAATCAATGGCCATAAAATGCAGACAATGAAGTGCAGACAGCTGAGAAGACAAAACTATGAGCGGAGGTAGAGAGGAGGTAATAGTGGTTGCTTCACTCTTGGCTTGTTTTTCTTATAGAACGTCTCCCCTATATAGATATAGGGACATATGTTTGACAAGAGAAATGGAAAGTGTTTGTTTGATGAAATTGTTGTGATTCATATTAACAAGTTTGTTGAAAAGCTTATTTATTTTGTATTGATAGCAAAAATATGTGTAGTCTATATCTGTAGGTATTGCATGGCATGGCAAGTTAAGGAAAGGTAAGGTATGACAAGATAATGCAAGGTAAGGTAAAATAAATGAATATTTAGGACAGCAAAGGAAAAGAAGGAAAGAAAAAACTTGGCATTTATCACATAATTTGTTGTGGATGCCCCCATTCACTTGGCATCTTTCAGATTCATCCATAAAGTTGGTTACCTTGAAATTAACAAATGTGGAGTGGTTGCATGCATACACATTATTAGAGGGAACATTACATGTGGACACTTGACATTTGAATTGACTTTATGTCACTTCTGTAGTCTCTCATCATATCATATGCTTTATATGTTTGTACTTTTTAATTTCATTTTATTGTATTTCCAAAAAATATTTATTTATAATTAATTGATATAATAATAGATTTATATAAACATTTTATGAATTTATTTATTTTTTGGATAAGATATATTAGAATTTGAGACACTTAGTGGATTGTGTTGATTTTGTGAAATTTGAGTCATCTTCGGTGCATTTTTAACATTCTAAACAATATTTTTTAAGCCTTGTGACATATGAAAGTTTTAATAGGTTTCTTTTAGACAAAGTGGAATTTTTTCTTTTCATTGATATTTTTTCAATGAGTTATCGTGCAGCTAAAATGTAGTTCTATATGAAATTTAGGATCGTGACCAGGTCTAAACATTTATCGCATGTACAAGTGACAACCATCTCAGTTTACCATAGTTCAAATATGAATTAGTAAAATGTGAACGAGGTGTGTTAGGGATTTGTGGCGGAGAGGAGGATGGTAGGAAAGGATGGTATCTACATTTGGATGGGATTGAGAGTTGAGAGTGAGTGGCTATGAGCTATCATAGCTCAATCCCACCACACGAGACCTCTCAATGACTGGACACTCATGCGATTATTGCACCAAGTAGGTAGGACCTTGATATCTCAAGAAATTATGGGTGAAGTAGGTAGGAACTCCACTATCTCAAGCAATTGTGGGTGGAACAAACTCTAAAACCTAGTTTATTACTTATTTGGACAACAGATGAAAGACAAGAATTCTTAGTGGTCTCTAGGAATTCACAATTGGCTTTAGAAATCCTTACTCGACTCTAGGATTTGGAATTTAGCTTTGTAACATCTAGACATTAGATTGGATGCTAGTAATGGAAAGAAGCTCCAAAGTCGTTTGATAAGAAAAAGATTGTTACTAATGACATTGGGATTATTTATCAATATATATATTACAGAACATTTTCTTAATAAATTTAAAACGAGGTGGAATTGTTGGATAGCAAGGCCATGGTGAAGAGGAGTTACACTTTGAGTGTAAGGATTAATATGGAAATTTCACCATAAATTCCGAATACTATTTACTCAGGAGTAGAGAGACCACGTACTCTAAAATAGTGGACCTCCACTAGTTCATTAAAAAACTCATGACTCGGGAAAACAAAGGAAATAAAAAAATTAGATTTAAGCAAGTTAGACCATATAGATAAAAAATATAAAAATCTCATTAATATAATTTATAGTTTCTATACTCAAAGTGGAGACACTTGGGAAATTAAGGAAGAGACAAAGGTAGGGTTGAGGGAAATAAGAACCAAGAAGCAAAATTGAGGAAGAGGAAGACATCATAGTCTAGAAGAAAGACCATAGCATGCAGCTCAAGCCAAAATCAGAGTGGTATTTCTACCACGAAATTGGATTTTTTCCTTACAATAGTTGTTATCATGTATCACACCCCAAGG
>ML790530.1:185460-198482 GCA_009831015.1 Picea engelmannii | reverse complement strand
GGGCATTGATGGCCCAACAAATTTCAGAGGTCTTCGACAAATATAAAAGCAACTGCAATAGTCGCAAAGTAAGACCCACTGTAACATGAGAAAGTATGGAAGTCGAATTTTATGGGGGTCAACGACAGTAGAGAGCAATGATGGTTCTCCCTGTGTCGTTCGAGACTCCTCTTTATGAAGGGAATGAGGGTCAAGATACAGTCGCCCTTTTGGAAACTGTGTTGATGTCAACAAAAAGGGAGACGCGACTCCAAGAATCCAAGGGCTTCGGGAAATGCACTGGATGAGATCAGAAACTGAGGAGGTACATGGACGAAGTCAAGATGGGTGGAGACTCAAGACTGCCCTTGGTTGGGGATATATGTGAAGTGGTAGCAAATGTACAAGTAGATCGAGTGTCAGGGGGACAACTAGACAAGGGATAAGTTGTGTCAGAGGCGGGACAAGGTGAACAAACACAAAGAGAAAAGGTAGGTGGCCTATGGGATACTTGGGGCTTATTGACGATGTCAACAAGAATAGAAGATAATGGATGCCCCAACCAAGAGAGACATGGGTTGCGTTTGCCAAAAAATAATAAGGTCACCAAAGGTGACGACAAAAAGCTATGTAAATGCTAGAAACAAAGGCTTTGTACAATTGCCAAATAAATAAATAATTGGGGGTGAGTGTACAAATACAGAAATGGGTACCCCAATGTAAGATGGATTGGCCTATGAGGGCGCAAGTTGTGTAGAGAACTGGTGGAGGGTGAGGGGCCCCATGGGTGGGTCTTTGTATGAGGTAAGTGAATGAAGGGGAATTCACAGATGGGAAAATTGATGTTGGATGAAACATATGGTTAATGATATTGTGGAGGTGCAGTCAAAATAGAACCATGATGAGATAACTTGAGAGTCCATTGGGAAAGCTAGAAAAAAGAGGAGAAGGAGTATGTGGTTGATTCTTGAATATGCGTAAGACTATTGGGACTCCCATCCCTAAAGGGTGAAAACAACATGAGTGTCAAAGTGCCAAGGGGGACTATGAATGGGACAAATCGTATGGGGGAGAGTGCTACTGGGTGATAGTACCAAAATGTAGTGGAGGTGACAATACTGCAGAGCTGGATATAGGGACCCTAAAGGAAAATTTCAGAAGGTGTGACTGGAGATGCAATTGAGATTCATAGGGAATGATTACATGCCAGTGTTGATCATATACCTGAGGGGGTCATGCTGGTGTGTGATGACCAAGTAACTACACACATCAAAACCAAATACCCAACGTGAACAATATCTGAAGATAACGAACATATAATAGTTATTTGATAATTTTGAACATGAGCATGCGTACTTGAACAGGGTATGAGAAAATGGCTCCCCAGGGGTCGAGGATGGATGGTGACCCAGGAAGTATGACTGTGTAGGCAACGAGATCCTGATCCCATGGATGAAGACAGATCACAAAATGGATTTCCGGAGTTCCCGGGAGGGAGTATGGAAGTTTTGGCAAAAAGGGCCTATATATAGTTGTAGGGCCCACATTGCCACCTCGTTTGTAATTGATGCTATAATAGTTAAAGAGGAGATTCCAGAGCAGATTTTGAGATTCCGGGAGTGCGAGAAAGCTGATCTGGGAGGTGCAAGAGTCAGGTTAGTGGTCTCATCCTCCTGTACAGTAGTTAGGTGTCAATTTTTGGGTAGGACCATACGGATGGCCGTACAATGGGTTTTTGGGATTGTGGCCCCCCAAATGCACTGGAGATTGATGGAAACCCACACACAAATGTGTGGCTATAATGGGCACAGTCACGCAAGGGGCACACAATTTTTGAAAATAGGCATGCATGGGGTGCACACCTGTTCGAAGCACAACCGTGCATATGTGCATGATTGTGTTGCTGACAGTTGCACATGAGTGCACAACTGTGTAGTGAAAAGACACGCATTCGGTGTGCACCTATGGGATAAACAAGTGCGCATACATGTGCACCTGTGCAGTAAACAGGTGTGCATGTGTGCGTTCCTGTGGGGATAACAGTCACGCCCTTGAGGCAAAGCTAAGGGTGAGAAAAACTTATCTTTTTTAGGATATTTTGGTGTTTTGATTAATTGTGATGGCAGATTGAGTACTATATATGTGGATGCAGGTGATCATTTGGGACGATGTCGATCCATTGGAGAGAGAGGACTGGGCCCAACCGAGGGAGGTTGTGAGGGATGAGGAGCCGGTGGTTCGTGGTGCTTTAGCGGCTTGTGGGCTGCTAAAGTGTTTTGAGTGCTCACTAGTGAGGGCACAGGAGTATCTACTGCAATTCTTGATCTCGATGTGGAGTTCATAGTTGAAGTGTTTTATTGTGCATGGGGAGCACTTGGAATTCTCTGCTGAGGAGGATGTCTATTTTCTGATTGGTCTCCCTTTTCGGGGAACCCTGCTACTAGCCGAGCCGGTGATAGTTGAAGAGGGGCAGTTGGATACCCTTGCCTAGACATATTGTTCGGGAGATGATTTCATGTCCAGGTCAGTGGTGAGGATTGGGGCGATGGATTCCCTGGTACATCGTTGCATGGCAACAATGATTGTGAGAGTTTACGGGTCACTCGTGACTCAACGTATTAGTGGCAGCTAGTTGAGGATCATGCAGCAGGCACTAGGGGGTGAGCATTTTTCCTGGGGCTTGATGTTGCATGCCAAGATGGCGGGAAAACTCACCAGGTGTCGAGCGGACGACTCAGGGGATTTATCTTTTGGTTCTATTATGGTGGCTTTGTTTCTAGAGAGGGTGCCTATGTTGTGCCCGAGAGTTTTGTTAAGCCCACTAGGAGCGCGAGAGCCGCGACTACAGTGGTGGGTGATGATTTTGGTCCATCATGGGGGTGGGGAGGTTGGCCATTACTTCACGACTGAGGCTTCGCAGGTGTGGCGTCAAATGCCATAGATCATATTGCAGTTTCCATATAGTGGGGTAGATTTTCGTGATGACCCCGAGATGATATTACCCCTGGGAGAGGTATTTGATTTTCGAGGTATGATGTTATTGTTGTTGATTTTTTATTTGTTTAGATAGTATAACATATGGTTGATATTTGTATGGATGTTGATGCTATCATGTGTTTGTTTGTGTAGATGTGGGGCCACATGGATGGGAGGTTGAGCTGATTAGAGTGCCAGCTCGCCAGGGGCCTGTGAGACCACCACACGGAGTGTCACGAGTAGGGGAGAG
This sequence comes from Picea engelmannii, assembly GCA_009831015.1. Classification (NCBI taxonomy): domain Eukaryota; kingdom Viridiplantae; phylum Streptophyta; class Pinopsida; order Pinales; family Pinaceae; genus Picea; species Picea engelmannii. The sequence goes on along the minus strand of ML790530.1, from coordinate 195,277 downwards.
GTGACGACGAGAGGATGTTGGGGTGAGGCCCGATGATGAGGACATAGCAGCTAGGAGACATCGTTATGATGACCTCAGTGCAGGGTCATCACATGCTCCTCCACTCGAGGCTAGAGGAGAGTTTGATGATTTCCACCACCGATTAGAGGCGGTTCTATGGGGAGTTCTCAAGGGGATGTGGGTACGGATCCAGGATGAGGGGATACTGGAGCAATGTATTGGGCTGTCGGTAGAGTCATGAAACTTGATCCGTAGAGCAGCTGTAGCCGGAGCTACGATGACTGGGCAGTTGCCCCCATGACCTGAGGGACCTATAGCTAGTGGGGCACCTTCGCCAAAGGGAGGACCTGGTGCTGGAGCGCTAGAGGCACCCTGAGGGCTACCAGATATGTAGTTTTGTATTTGATATAGGCTGGTGAGCCCATTTTGTATAGTTGTGACATCTAGTTTTGTATTGGTAGGGATGAGGTGACTCACTTGCCTACAGGTGATGTACTATTTTTTGTAAACACTTATGACATGTTGACCAATATATATATATATATATATATATATATGGATATACATTTTGGGATCTTGGTAATGTGTACATGTGTGATGTGGTTTTTGTTGATGATTTTTTAATGTAGTTGATGATGTCTAATCTATATGCTGTGACCGACTTCTGATGGTTTATGTGTGTGTGAAGATGTCTTGATGTGATATATGCCAATATAGTATAATGTTAGCCATGTTATCTGTTATTTGATTGAATTGTCTTGGTATATGTGTAAATGTAATGAAATCAAAATGTCGAGATAAAAGTCTAACCTGCAGGTATTTGCGAAAGAGGCAAGGATCATAGATACGGTACACATTGTCGAGCTGGAGGACGACAAGTTGGGAATCTAATGAGATTCTAAGGTGATGAATATGGCGATGACTAGCCTCAACAAGGAGACCAATGATGATGGTGTATTTTGCTTGATTGTTGGTGGTTGAGCCTAAACATATGTCGCTAGTGTGGAGCAGGTCATGTGAAGGTGAATAGAGGGACCAAGCAGCTGAAGCGAGATTCTGTGTCCAACGGCTAGCTCCATCGGCATAACCAATGTGGTAGGTCGATGGGGGTGGGATCTGTCAATAACACGAGTGATATATTAGACATGAGGTATGGAGAAAAGAATATTAAAAACTCTACGAAAGATGTACAAAAAAGAAAAATCCTAGTGTAGTATGGCTATGCTTAGGCGTAAAATTTCTTTAAGTACAACCCGTTGATGGGTTCTTTGAGAGGATGGACTTCTGGGGAGGCTAGGATGTATGCACCTTTAGTGTGGCAATGTTGGATGATGTACGACCCATGCCATAGGGACTCAAATTTTCCATGGATGAGGGTATCGTGAGCGATATCGTATGTGAGGATGAGGTCTCCTTCATTGAATGAGCGAAGGTTGACATGGTGATCAAAGGTGGCCTTTGACCATTTTTTGGCTGCCTCATTGTTCTGTAATGAGGATTGACGATCTTCATCCAAGGAATCTAAGTTCAACAAATGTTTCTCCATTGGAGCAGTGTCGGGTAATAGCTCAATTGTAGTGCGTAAGATGGGAATTTTTCACTCGATGGGAAGAGTGGCCTCAACTCTGTGGACTAGATAAAAAGGTGTGAAACTAGTGGCAATTTTGATTGTTGTGCGATAAGCCAAGAGCGTGGAAAATAACATATGATGCCAATTGGTTTTATGTTTGTTAATCATGTGCTACAACATGGTTTTGAGGACTTTGTTAACTGCTTCTACATGTCCGTTAAACTGAGGGTAGTATGATGAGGCAAACTCGTGGGAGAACCCTAACCTGGATGGGAGTTCAATGAAAATCTCATTCTTGAAATGTCTCCCGTGATCAGAGACTAGTTGGAGTGGTACTCCAAAGCGGGATATGATGTGGCTAAAGAAAAAATGCATGGCTATGTCACCATTGTTGTTGAAGGTAGGCATGGCTTCAACCCACTTGGTAAAGTAATCGACTGCAACGACTATGTATTTGTATCCATTGCTGGATGGAGCATTGCAAGTCATGAAGTCGATGCCCCATTTACAAAAGGGACCAACGGTGATGACTGGGTGTAGAAGAGAAAGTGGTGTGCGTGCTTTGTTGGCATAAAGCTGGAATTTATCACATCGTTTCACAACATGAATGCAGTCGTGAAATAATGTAGGCCAAAAGTAACCTGCGCGGATGATTTTTTGAATGGTGGACATCCCTAAGAGATGGCCTCCGCAAGCACCATTGTGGCAGTCGTTCAAGACTCTATCGGTTTCGTCAATAGTCAAGCATCGACAGAGTATGGTGTCGACCCCTCGCCAATATAAGATATCCCCAATGAGGAGGTAGCGAGGTGCCTGGTGACGAATACATCGACGATCATCTCTGGAGAGGTGGTTTCTGAATTTTTGTGTTCGGAGATCGATGAGAAGATCGCCATACCAACAGTCATCCGAGGGGATGTAAAAGAGATGTTCATTGGGGAATTTGGTATTGACTGATGAACTGGTAGTGTCGAAGAGAAATGTTGTGATAAGTTCGACGAGGATGAGAGCTTTCTTTCTCTTGGGTGTTGAAAATTCAAGATCATACTCTTGAAGGATGTCGATCCATCGAGCAAATTTACCGTTAATTTGACGACGAATGAGGAAGTATTGCATGGGGTTGGAATCTGCTATGACTTTGGTAGCTCAATGCAGAATGTAGTGGCGTAGCTTCTAGACTGTGAGGATGATTGCAAGGGCTAGTTTCTCTTCGTGATTGTATTTTAAGGGTATCCTTGAGAGGTTTTTACTAATGTAGTAAATGTCATGCTCATGGTCATCATCCCTAATTTGAATGAGAACTCCTACTACTGAGATGGATGAGGCCAATATGTAGAGGATATAGTTGCGGTTATAGTCAGGTGGAATAATCAAAGGGGTGTTGGAGAGAGTCATTTTAATATCATCGAAAGCATTTTGGGCATGTTCATCCCAGTGGAATGGGATGTCATGGTGTAGTAAGCGAAGGAAACTGTGTGCTTGAGTGGCATAGTCTGAGACAAAGCACCGTAAAAAGTTAGCTTTGCCTTGTAGTCTCTGTAGTTGGCGTAAATTCCGAGGAGGGTGAATTTCCGTCATGGCTTGGACTTTGAGGGGATCCACATTAATACTGCTTTGGGAAACAATGAACCTAAGAAGGTGGTCAACAATGATGCAGAATACACACTTGAGGGAATTCAAGTGGATATTGTACTGATGACACCTTTGAAAGATGATTCATAGATCATCGAGATGCTAAGTGCATTTCTTGGATCGAGTGGTGAGGTCATCCAAATATGAGAGGATGATATGAGCCAGGTCATGAAAGATGTATGCCATGGCCTGTTGGAAAGTGGCGCCGACATTCTTGAGGCCAAATGGCATGACACGATATGCAAAGGTGCCCCAAGGGGTAGTGAATGTGGTCTTGTATTGATTGGCGGGGTGAAATTGGATTTGGTTGTAGCCAGAGAAACCATCCATGAAGGACAAAGCCTCATGACCTACACAATAATCAATAATTTGGTCCATGAAGGGCGTTGGGAAGTTGTCTTTGGGACAGGTGTGATTGAGGTCACGGAAGTTCATACAGACACGGATAATGCCCTATTTTTTGTTAACAGGGACAGGGTTGGAGATCCATGATGTATAGGCGATGGGGTAAATGAACCCTGCAACACGTAATTTGTCAATCTTGTCTTTGATGGCCGCTGCTTTGGATGGGTGTAGCGGTTGATTTTTTTGGTGGACTGGTGTGATATCAGGCCAAGTGTCGGTGCAATGTTTTATGATAGAGGGGTCAAGGCCGGACATCTTCGTGTATGACCAGGCAAAAATGTCCCAGTATTTCTGGAAGAGATCTTTGTAAGAAGTAATTTCTTCACGAGTGCATGCGGCGCCAATAGTGATTTCGTCGATGACTCTCTTTTTGATGGAAATATCGATTTCAATGGTGGGGGAAATGTTGGCCATATAGCCTTCTTCAAAAGCATCAGGGGCAGGGGGATAGGGTTGTTGAACCAGTCGATATGCCTTGATGGGATAAAATCCTTGGTTTCGACTGTGTATATGGGGTGTTGGTTAGGAGGCACGAAGGCCTCCTATGAAAGAAAGAGAGATCGGTGGTGTAGCACATCCCATGGGCATTCGGGGGTGATTAATTCCTCGAGTATGTCCTTGTCATAGTGGAATTGTCGGGAATACAAGGGATCCATAAGAGGAATATCGATGACTGTCACCGAGTGATTGTCGTCTGATGATGAAGAAGCAAGGGGAGTGATGAAAGGAGATTTTGATGGTTCACTCAACATAAACCAAATATCAAGATACTGAGGGTTAAAAATGGTAGTTGGACGTAAAATTTCCATGGGGAAATGAATGGGGGAATTGGGGGGATTTGGGGGTAAATCCTCGTATAAGTCATCTAAGAACCATGGGGGAGTAGGGAGTGCCTTAGGTTTTTTTGAAAATATATGAACCATAGCAAGTGATGAGGTAAGGGTATTCAATGGTTCTGCTAGAGGAGAGGGTGTGTGATTTTGAATAAGGGCCATTTGGCGATGCCCGTATTCAATGATCGCAGGACATTGATATTTGAAATGATCAAGTGATTCGAATAAAGAGAAATGACATCTCATTCGTTCGTTGACTGAGGTCGTGACATAATGAATATTGGTGACGTGAGTTGGGGTGGGTCCTTGATGAAAACTCTGGCATACAGCTATTAGCATCTGCCGGAATTGAGGTAATGTTGGAAAACGGTGTGTGTAATGGCCATATTCTGAACAGATGGCGCATGCGAATTTGGTCAGCAATCCTTTGTTACTTTTGTTATAGGAGATAACGACAATACTAGAGGAAGTGATGAGCGATGGTGGTGCTCAAGGGAGTTGAATGAGATTACGTAACTTGGGGAGAGAGGGACATCAATTAGTGGGGTGTCCTTCTTTCTCGCAGAGTGCACAAGGAGGTTGGATGCGAGGAGGGAGAGGAGCGATGGGCTCTTTCTTCTTTTGTCTGCCCCCAGCTGTAGCGATGGTGCTAGAAAGAGGGGGTGAGGGTGTTTCTTCGGGAGTATGTATTGGAATATGCATCGAAACTCCTTCAGTTTGGGGAGGGAGGGATGGTTGAGGGACCATTTTAGGCAGATGTAGATACCAAACTGGGATTGCTAGTACCATGTTAGGAAGGGTAAGCATTGCAGCTACTTGGGAATCTTGTATACCTAGTGGGGGGTAAAAGAAAGGGATTTGGGTAATGGCTTGGGGGACTGTTTCCCAGATTGGGATATGGCCCTGCGGGAGGGGAAGATCAGGAATGGGTCAAGTTGATCTAGTTCCAGGGGGTTCCTGAGGGAGAAGTTCTATGACTAGTGGGACGTCAGGGATAAAAGAGGCCTCGGTGAGAGGGACATTATCTTCAGTTGTCATTTCATTGGAGGATACCACACATACTTGGGCTGAGGGATGGAGGAGCGGTGGTGCTCCATGGTATGTCCCTAGAAAGGATGGGTATTTGAAGATTTGTGGGCCCATCTCGATGCGTGGATAGGTGTCGGGATTAGTGTGGATGAAAGGGAGGATGTTATCAATGTTGGATGAGGGGTTGGGATCATAATGTGATATTTGATCAATGGTAATGATTTTTTCATTATGGAGAAACATCATGGTTCAGAACATAGAAGAGGAGACGAACTTCATAGCATACATGTAGCTACGACCAAACAAGATATTGTAGTCGAGCAAGGCATCGATAACCTCAATGTCAATCAGAACAGTTTTTCCCCCGAGCTCAACGGGGACATTTTGGAAGAGTCCCTAAGGGGATGAGGGTCTTCCATCATAGGCTCTTAAGGTAATGGCAGATGGTATAAGTTCAGGGGAACCGAGTTTCTTCCATACAGATTTTGACATAATGCATGTGGATGCACCCTCATCAATGATGCAGTAGTGAACTATAATGTTTCAGATTTTAACTGGGATTTGAAAAGCGATGAGAGTGGAGAGGTGAGGTTCTCCACTATCGAGATCAAATGTAATGAGTCGGGTATCCGCAGGGTCGACTACCCCGAGGGAGGAAAGTAACGACTTTCTTTGAGTAGGACAAGTTTGAAGGACTTCTAAGACTGATATAGTAGCAGGAGATTGTGCCAAATCATCGACCAAACTGTAATTATGAGCCACCCTAGCTGAGGGTTGTGGACATTCTTGCATAAGGGGATGCGAGGAATACGAAGGGGTGGATCATTATTAGGGTGAGGAATCATCAAAAGGGGCCTAGTTACGACTAAGGTCACGTCCGAGGTGGTGGGATCTGACTGAGGAGTTACGTTGTATTGATGACTACATGTTTGTAGAAGAACTTCTTCCTCACTAGTGAGGAGGATAGTACAATCGACAGGATTGCCTAGATAGGGATATTGTCCTATCTGTGGTAGGGTAGGCTTCATGTCTTGTTCAGTGTTCATTACCCCCTGGTGCGGGATGGGGTTTTGTAGCACAACTAGGGGTGGTTGTTGCACATATTGCTGTGGGGCCTGCTGGGGGGCAGGTGGTGCCATGGGACATGGTCCACTTATAGATTCTTTCATCCATTTAAAGTTGGCGATTTGGGGGCAATGGTGAGTATAGTGACCAAACTCACCTCAAAGGGCACAAGGGAAATTGGTCCAAAGATTGTTGTTATTTTTCCCTTGGCGTTTATTACTACCCCCTTGAAGGTTTTGGGTCCCTGTGTTTTGGTTTCCCCCAGCAGGTTGGTTCTGTTGGGGTTGGTTCTGGTTTCCTCCTGGTTCAAGATTATTATTGTTCCGGTTTTTTCCTTTCTTTATGGCATTGTTCAATTTATGGGATGGATTTTTCATATTTAGTTGTTCAAAATTTTGATATTGCTAAATGGGAGAGGGTTGAACAAAATTAACCCCAGTGTGTGGTTGTCCTTGTGGTGGAGCCATGGGCTATGGGGGGCCAGGAAATGGGAAGTACAGATTGTGTTATGGCAATGATCCATAAGGTACATAGGAAGGCGTGGTGCTTTCGCTAGTGCTTAGGGTATAGGCTGAGGTAGAGGGAGTACTAACGCTTGGTTGAACAAGTGGGTGTATTATGGGTGTTGGCGGGGGTCCACTGATGGGTGGAGGCAAGGCAACAAGGTATGACTATTGATAAGGAGGAGGAGGATAATAAGAGATTACTCCATATGCTGGTGGATATTGGGGTGTGCCATACATGGGTGGTTGTTGAGGCTGTGGGTTGTGGTGTGTAGTGTTACCAATCAATCCATCTGCTGAGTGAGACATCCCAGGTTTGTCTTGGCCAAATTGCATGGGTCTTGGGGCGTCCAGGAGTACCGTGTATAGGTATCTGGATTGGGTGTAAATGAGTTCAAACTATTGGGTCTTGCTAATGGCTTATTCTTCAGACCCGGGGAAGGTGGCGGCCACATCTTTAGCAAGGAGGGAAACAAGTGATTTGAGGAACCAATTGAGACATTGTTGGCGGGTAGCGTCAACTTTGTAGAGGCTACATCATCGACGCCATTTGTGTATGTGGTCAACAATATGTGTGGAGGAAATTTGTTTGAATTCTGAGAGTAGTTCAAGGCCATTGTCATGACGAACGGGTAGTTGAAAGAAGGTCAGAAATGCTTTGGCCAAGGATTCAAAAGTCACGTGGGACCTAGATTTTTCTTCTACATACCATTTGGCTGATGGGCCAGTGAGAGTATGTTGAAATAATCTCAATCGAACGGAATCATCCATGATGTTGTTTGAAGAACACCATAGGTGAAAGGTCATGATATGGTTGGTGGGATCGTGTCTTGCTTTTCCTTCAAACTTGGGGATGTATGAAGGAAGTTTGGTAGGCATTGCAGGCCATGTGGGGTTGTGAAATATAGAATCATTAGTGAGCTTAGTCAGATTCAGGATATTGAGGAAAGTCAAATATGGCATATGGGGTTGTGGCGGAGGATTAATTTTGGCCATAGTGTGAGTGGTCTGAGTACCTGACCCTTGGAGGGGGCTAGGTGGGTTTGTACTTCCTCTTTGAGAAGAAGTTGGCCTCCCTCTTCCGTGTAAAGGAGAGTGAGTGGATGGTTGACCTTGGGGAGTGGACCCAAGTAAGGTGGAGCCAAGCAATGTTGATCCCAAGACAGTGGCACTCACAGGGGTGTGAGAAGGGGGAGCCGATGAGTTGGAAAGACTAGTAACTCCTCCTAGAATAGGGGGGAGATTTAGCAAGCATCTAGAATGATGGGGGTTCTATGGGTCCCCTATGATGTCCAACTAGCTGAGTGAATGTGTGCGAATGGTGGTGAGAGCAATAAGTAAACAAGAGCCTTTGCTGCAATTTCTTGAAACTTCACAATATATTTCCAAATCAAATGTAATCAGAAGGGCATCATACATAAAGTGTTTTGATAAAGAAGCATATATGTGGATAGGTGAATTTTGTCCGCGTGGGAGAAAAAAGAAAACAAATGCTCATGTCCTAAAAGATTTAACGTCCTTCTTCTCAAATAGCACTGGACCTTCCAATAGCACTCGACAGTGGGGTCTGAAGCCACTGGAAGAGAAACTAGTGAAGGATGAAGAATCTGTTATAATGAGGGGTAGAGGGAGCATATCTCGAAAGAACTGGTGATATTTCCCAATATCCACACAAAATTTGATCAAGGTGCAATTGCAACCCACAATTGCCACCTGGGTAGATGTCCTAAAATTTGGTCACTAGGTACCTTGGTCAAAGTGCGACAAGGTACCTCAGTCAAAGTGCGACATTTAGATTTTCAACCTAAGAAATGGGTCATGGGATGGATCCCATCTAAGAGGTGGGTGTCTCAAGGGGGGACGCACAGAACAACTAGACCTCAGCCTTCAAACCTTCATGGGTATCTCCCTGCCTTATGGTGTTAGGAACATTTGACTTGGAGTATTTAAAGTTCCCTATTTGACAACTTCTATTGTTTTGAAAATGTGAGAACTAGATAATGGGGAGTTATTTGGATGCCTATCCCTGAGATTCTACCTAGACTAAAAAAATTATTTTGGCACCTCTTGTGGAGGAAAAATTAGTGAGATTTTTAGAAAATTTTAGATGTGTTTGTGTGAGATATTGGGGGTGTAAACCAACCTCATTGAAATTAAATGGGAGTGGATAGTTTTGTCAAGAAAAGGGGTGGGGTGTTTAGGAATCCCGTTGGAGGAAACTTATTTTGACCTCCACAACTTCTAGATAAAACTATGTGAGTGATTAGTGATCTTGTGTGTGAACAAGTGAAAGTGTACCAAGTTTAAATAAATTAGGTGTCACCTTGCTGCATGTGGAATTCGCTTGGTCCTTACAAGTCTTTGATTACCTAATTAACTAAATGTCGTTGGTACAACCTTGTGTAATTTTAAAGTTCCTAGGAAACTAGCATGTGGACATGTGGGTCCTTTACTATTCGTTTAACTCCCTACTGTGATTTAATCTAAGAAAGCTTTGAAACTATCCTAGTTTTTTCACATGTGGGCATGTATGGGCCCATTACAAAACCTTTAAACTTCCATAGTCAGTTAATCTAAGAAAGAGAATTTCAACACTATCCTATCTTTGTAGCATGTGGGCATGTATGGGACCTTACAGTCTTAAGATGTGTTTGAAAAATAAACTAAGAGGAGTCCTGAGGGGGCTGTTGTCCTCTCCTAAGGATTTTGTCTGTTTAAGGGAGATGAAATTGTCGCACAACCTCTTTCTAATTCTCAAGGTCACTTTGAAGCGTGAGAGA
>ML790530.1:157240-169876 GCA_009831015.1 Picea engelmannii | reverse complement strand
AATTCAATATTTAAAACTTAAGGAAAGCATCATGTTCTGGTGTGTTTTGTTCTAGATCTAGGTGGATCTAGGGACAGTTAGTGTCTGCACCTACCGATTAGTCCGATAACAACACTCCCTGTATAGTCATAACACATCTTGATTTTATAACTGGTTGTATAGTTTTGGACCTTTTGGAAATTATTTTTTGGTAATTTTGGTCCATGGGTGAACTTAATAGCTGTTTGGAGATGATGGATTCCTGTAACCATTTGCGGACAAAATTTCAGTGATAACAAGGAGGATGGTAGGAAAGGATGGTATGACCTCTCAATGTCTAGACACTCATGTGATTATTGCACCAAGTAGGTAGGACCTCCATATCTCAAGAAATCATGGAAGAAATTATGGGTGAAGTAGGTAGGAACTCCACTATCTCAAGCAATTGTGGGTGGAACAAGCTCTAAAACCTAGTTTATTACTTATTTGGAAAATAGAAGAAAGACATGAATTCTTAGTGGTCTCTAGGAATTCAAAATTGGCTTTGGAAATCCTTACTTGACTCTAGGATTTGGAATTTATCTTTGTAACCTATAGACATTAGATTGGATACTAGTAATAGAAAAAAACACCAAGTTCGCTTGACAAGGGGAAGATTGTTACTAATGACATTGGGCTTATTTATCAATGTATATTACATGACATTTTCTTAATAAATTTAAAAGGAGGTGGAACTGTTGGATAACAAGGTAATGGTGAAGAGGAGTTAGTACACTTTGAGTGTAAGGATTAATATGGAAATTTCACAATAAATTCCTAATACTATTTACTCAAGGAGTAGAGAGACCACGTACTCTAAAATAGTAGACCTCCACTAGTTCATTAAAAATCTCATGACTCGGTCAATGGAAAACAAGGGGAATAAAAAAATTAAAATAGTGGACCTCCACTAGTTCATTAAAAAACTCATGACTCGGTCAATGGAAAACAAGGGGAATAAAAAAATTAAAATAGTGGACCTCCACTAGTTCATTGAAAAACTCATGACTCGGTCAATGGAAAACAAGGGGAATAAAAGAATTAGATTTTAAGCAAGTTAGACCAGATGGATAGAAAATATAAAAATCTCATTAATATAATTTATAGTTTCTATGCTCATAGTGGAGACACATGGGAAACTAGAGAAGAGACAAAGGTAGGGTTGAGGAAAATAAGAACCAAGAAGGAAAATTGAGGAAGAGGAAGACATTATAGTCTAGAAGAAAGACCATAGCATGCAACTCAAGCCAAAAAGAGAGTGGTATTTCTACCAATGCCAATTTATGTTTGGATTTTTTCCTTGCAATAGTTGTTACCATGTATCACACGCCAAGGGTATTTGTTTATGTGCAAGTATAGGAAAAGTTTCTCATAATTTTTTATAATTATAGTGTACTCTCATTTGGTAACTACCTATATTTTTACGTGTTTGTATTTTCTCTTATATATACTTAATAGATAATTGCTTAGTAATAAAAAGAAAATGTAGAATTACTTAACCACAAAAAAAACATGTTCTTTCACTAGATACTTTTACAAGTATGATAGAGTTTCCAAAATGGTTTTGAAACCCTCAACCTAACTCAAATTCTAATTATCTACCTTTTGAATGTTTTATAGTATAAGCAAGAATGTGGTGGAGAGAATTAAGAAATAGAGAAACAAAAGTATATTGTAGAGTACTCTAAAAACCATATTGTACTTTGTATTGTAATCTTCATAATATAAAAATTATATAAGTAGCATTCCTCTATTCTCTATTGACTATTGGTTTTCCCATACCATTTTTAGGGTAAATATTATTGTTTCATTGTGTGTTTTTATCTATTGGAGTGTATTTCATATATATCACTAGTAATAATCTCAATAATATGTTTTTATATATGTTAAAGCTTTAAATATAAAAATATAATCCTAAAGTGAAACATAATGTTATGGTAACCTTTTTAAGTTTAGATTTATTTTGATAAATCAATCATTAAAATATTTCAAACTATTTATGATGATGATAATGATAATTTAACAATTCATAAAACATTTTTTAATAAATAAAGTATTTTGTTTTCAATAAAATAGACTCAAGAGTGTGTGCATAAAGTTGGTGAATGAAAAAGTGGCAAGGGGGTCAGCAGGAATGCATGTGTGTTATTAGGAACAAGGACACATTCTTGGAGCTATAGGTTTGGTAAATCTCGAACCTCCAATGATATTTCCATGTAGGTTTGTTAGCAAGAATGTGTGTGTTCCTATGATATAACACTTTTAATGGGCCACATGCGCGATTTATGCCCATTTGTACACATCAAACTCATGCTTTTACCCTCATTAAGCAAATAAAGAGGAAGAGCTATGTCAATATCTTGCTACTATGTCCCATTCAAGATAGGTATGCATGATTTCTGATGCAAGAGCATCAACAACACGTCAGTAGCTAATGCAACAACACACTAGGAGGGAGCAGATCCCGAGGAGAGAGAAGCGCCAACCTTCTCTTCTTGGGTTAAATCTCAAAATTTAATGTAATTAAGTTTGTAAAGGATTGATGAAGAGAGAGCCATTGTATTGTGTAAGGATAAGTGTAAGTCACCTTTAATGGTTGAACAAAAATTAGAAGAAGGAGTGCAGCCATTAAACACCTGAGTCCTTTGGACTTTGCTGCTCTGGAAATTTTTTAAGTGTTTGTTGTAAAGGAGGAAAAATCCATGAAGCTATGAAGCCATGGAGTGAATCTACTATGTAGATTACTGGGAGAAGCTCCAATTGTTGGATTGGTTTTTTATAGATTTGGTTCGTTGGATCAGACCCAGAAAAAGAGGAGAAGCATTGTAGAGAAGATCAGATCCCAGTCGTTGGATATGCACATAGGTAAATGTGAGCCGTGGATCTCATGCATTCAGAGATTCAACACTCCGAAATAAGTTGGTGGTTGTTGCATGAAATAAGGAAAACCTTGACGTCCCAAACTCTTGAGTAAATCCTGACTGTTGGTTGTCAGGTACATGTGTCATTAGATTATCGAGTATTCAGAAATTTTACAATCCGGAGGATTGTGGGTGGAAGGTGTTATGGAATGAAAAGTCCGAAATTGCAGAGCATTAGAGTTTATCACAATTGTTGGTTGTTGAATAAGCATGGATCGTTGATCCCAGGACAGTTCGGGAGTTCATCAGTTCAACGTTCGGGAGAATTGGAGTGTTGTGTGGTTAAAAACTCCGAAGCCCGAAGTTACGGAGTGTCGAAGTAACAAAGCTCTAGATAATCACCTTTCAACTAAGTGCTTCGTCCTGGCCCACAGTCACATTATATTTCCTCCAGGGAAAAGGGACTAGCACCTAAAATTTGATTTTAAGGTAAAAAGGGGCTTAGAGGAAGCACCCACGGGTTTCCTGTTCTGTACGAACCTGTACCTAAGGAGATTTAAAAGAGATTGTGAAAACTTAGAAAGGATCTATCAAGGATTCAAGATCTAATTCAACTCTAGTAGAATATCCTAAGACCGGGATATCACGCGAGCCCCCCCTAGGAGGGGTGGGGATTTGCATCAAATGGTATCAGAGCTCAGACAAGATTTTTGACTGATACCCTCAAATGGTATCAGAGTTTTATTTTTATCATAGCCCGAGTGAAAGTTTTGTCTGATACTATAAAATGGTATCATAGATGATTTTTTTCTACAAACAATAGGAAAAGGAAGGAAAGACAGAGTATTGACACTCTGTGTGGATAAATATTTGTGAGTGTGTAGCAGGTGAGAAGACAACCAGGTGGGTTGAAGAGGAGGACTAGTTGCGTTCTTGGAGTAGAGGAGAGACTATGGAGCTCTTAAGGTGAGAAGTTTGAGTACAAAAGTCAAAGAGCAAGGTGTTCTTAGAATAAGGAGAGAGTGCAAGGTGTGTGCCTACACTCAAAAGGAGTGTAAAATCTCATAGAGGAGAGGAGAAAATGGCTACTAAAGGCCATAGACAAGGTTCAAGAGGAGACCATAAAAATAAGAGCAGAGAGGATATGGATAAAGAGCTCAAGGATACCAGAGAGGAGATCGACATATTGATGTTGAAAATGTAGAAATGAGAGCAAGGGAGATGGAGGTATGAGTGGCCCATGAAAAGGAAGGTAAAGTGGCCTATCTAGTAGTTGATTTCCAAGAATCAGAAGCATATATTGAGGATTTGGATGTGGCAAGTGGAAAACCTCAGAGGCACAGAGGAGAAAGTGGTTTACATCTATGAACTGGAAGATGGAGAAAGCCTCGATGAGGAAGGGAGATCAGCTTGATATCTCATAGATTTCTAGGAGGAAAATTAGAAGAGGTCAGTTGAAGATCTCAAAGACTGTCGGGAGGGAAGAAAGGAAAAGTCAGGTTTCTGGGAGGGAAAAGAGGATATGATATTGTCCAAGAGTATTGGGAACTTAGAGGAGAGTTCATATCAACAAGGAGTGTTGATAGGAGAGGAGGAAGATTAGAGATCCATTATGTTCATTGGGGAATCAAGATATTCCTTCCAAGAAGCCCAATAGAGGTCAATTCATGTGTTGCACATGAGGAGGTGATGCAAGAGGCATTCGAGGAAGAGGCCATTGGTCTAGATTTTTTTTTAAATAATAGTTTATGTGTAACTGTAGTTGTGGAAGAAGAAGGACAACCAACATAGATTGTCATGCAGAAGGAGAAGGAGAAGATACTGGCATATGGCCAAGATATGAAAGAAGAGGAGGCCCACACCTTTGTGATCCAAAGGAATTTTTAGGAGGAGCATTCAAATGTCATACTCTCTCAATGGGAAGAAGAGATGAAGCTACTGGAGGATTTCTTGTACCTTCCCTGCATACATAGTCTGTTGATCATTCATCTCAAGGAATGGATGAATATTAGGTGCATCCAAAAGAGAGAGACCAAGTAATCAAGGAGATACAAAACTAGCTTAAGGAAGCTTAACATGTCATAACTCATGTTTTTCATGATAACAGGGAAATGAAAAGAAAATTAGCTGAGAAGGTTTCTCATCTTCAGACTCCACAAGATGCAATAGTTTCAAAGAAGGAATCATCCTTAAAGATTCTAGAAGCTTCTAAAGATAAGGAAAGCATGACAAATCTTAAGACTGTGGATTTTGTTAAACCTTCACCCCCCTTCATAAGATCCTGATCCATAAAGATAACTTTTGATTACAATATTGCAGAGGAAACAATAGCACAAGGCCATCTTGCACCAATTGAGAAGATTTATACTTCACCTAGAGATATTGAGAAAACCCTCAAGTGGCTAAATAAGCAACTCAAGGAGGCTTAAGACCTAATCATTTGGATTAGGGAGGGTAAAAGAGTATTAGATCTAACTATTTAGAGACACTTTAAGGAGTGTGGGCCAGACATCAACAATTCTTGTGCCCCTCACAAATGCTCAGTCAAAACTAAGAAGGAATGCACTACTATTTAGGCAAGTGGGTAACTTAAAAAGGAAAATTATGTCATTGTGAAAGGAAAATAGTTCTCTCAAGCTGAGGATGAACATTGATGACAAAGCTAGAGGGAAGTTATAACTACTTGCAGAAGTGGTTGAGTTATAGGTTCCATTCACAATTTTGTTTTTTGAAGAATCACAAATGATAAGTTATTTTTATTTTTTACTGAAAAAATGCATTGTATAGAACTTGCGTAGCGATATCATGCTACGCAAGTGTTGTAGGTACATTGGAGGTTGAAGGACATTGGGAAATGATGGGTCAATGATATACCAGTGATTTAGAGTCTCCATAAGTATTAAAACCACCTCCTAAATTTATTTTGTTGAAGAAAACCTTCATGTTGTGTAAAGATCGCTACACAACTGCTATAGGTTGTAGTTACACAACGTGCTACAATAGCTTGCTACACAAAGATGATAGAGATCCTTTTCAGCACTTAGATCACTCCAATACTTGTTTCTAGATGTCCTGGGATGACTCACATCAGTTTAAATTCAAAAAATATGCTAGAGATCTCTTTTTGTTAAAGAATATTGTATGCATTAATATGGTCAAGGCGACTTTGCTATTTTTAGTAAGTAGTTTACAAGTTGTTCCTTTTTTATGTAATTAGATCCAAAATCATAGGATATCAGAGAATTTTGACCTTTGTAGCTTAGGGAGACAATTTATCTATATATTTGAACATTTTGAATGTACAATGGGTTGGCAGAAGCACAAAGGACAAATTGTATTGATCATTATACAAATTTGATGAATTTGAATGAAATACTAGTGCAGATGTCCAAAGCTTTCTCATACCAAATATTCTAGTGGTGATGACCTGAAGTCTATGTACCTTTCATGTATGTTCTTCCATCTTTATTTATCTTTCATCTACTGACAATTATATGTTTAAATTGGATATCAAATGGTCTGAAATTCATCTCAAATGATGCTTTAGATTCTATCAATTTGAACAACATCTTATCTTTCTTAACTCATCATAATTCATCTTTAATGGTACTATGATTGTTGTTATGTGTTTTTGTTTTTCTTCCATTCTATAGCATCAAATTAAAAACTGAAAGATCATTTCCTATCTAGCCTTTGCTTCCTTGAGAGTTCTACCTACCAGACACTGTTTTCATTTTCCTTTAAAGAATTGGCTGGATTTCCCAACAGGTTTATTTACTTACTGTCGACAAAACTTATAAAAATATCTTTCAAAACCTAGCCATTGATCCTCAAATAAATATATCTTTTAGAGACCAAGTGACAAGAGAGATCCCTCTCTAAAGTGAAAAGGCTAGTTTTCAGTTCTAAAGTGGTTATGTGGTTACCATTGTGAGTTTTTCCTTAGCCTAGGAAATTTACTTAGTGATAACATTTTGGCATCGTTGTCGGGGATGAATAGTGAAATGTTCCCTGGGAAAGAATGAATAAAGTTTCAGATTTGATTCCTGAGGGTAACAAATAATCAAACATAATATTGGCTAAAAACATTTACCCCGATGACTTGACTTTATAAGATCAGTAGCAAAAAAGTAACTTTATTGAGAAATCTTGGCTCCAGAGAATATTTACACTAGGAGAAATCTAGATCCATAACCTATAGCATCTATGGTTGATTTTAAGAAACTCTTACATAAAAGAAAAGAAAAGGTATCTGATTCATGTGTTTTTCTAGACAAAAATCTGTCATTGCCTAAGACAGAGTGAAAATCATTGATGATATTTATTTTGATGTAAAATTTGAGCAGAATTTGTTTAGATCTAGATCAGAGTCTAACTTGAATGAAGGTCTATTTGATGAGAAGAAATTTCAATATTTGATTTATGTTGTTCCCATTCAAACTGTTGTCATTCCGAGCCAGATTGTTCAATCAGTTTAGAATCCTCCTAGAACCATGGAAGCAATATTTTCTCCCCTTGTTTTACCTGCTCAATTGCATGATCTACCTCAAAATTACAATCAGAGAAACAAGTCATATGATGCAGAAGAGAATGTTTCATCTTAGAGACACCTAGATTGGTTTAATGAATTTATTGACCTAGAGGAGGTAGATGATGAAGATATAAAAGTGAGATTTTTTGCACAAAGTCTCTCAGGTGAAGTCTGAAAATGGTTTAAGTATCTTCTAGTTGCAAGTATCCCTAATTTTGTACCCTTTGAAGAAGCCTTCCTTGTCATATGGGGAGATAATAAGAATCCTCTTCAGCTGTTGAATCAATATAATAACATAAAGAGATCACCTAGTGAGATAGTACATGAGTTTTTAACCATATTCACGAGGGTTTATAATTCAATTCCTACTGAAGTTAAACCCCCTCCTGGAGCTACCCAACTTCGTTATGTTGACTCCTTTGATAATGATTTTTCCTTACTGCTAAGGGAAAGGAGATCTACTACACTAAATGACATGATGAATGATGCAATTGAAGTAGAAGTGAATATGATGGCATTAGGAAAGATTAAGTATAATCCTGAAACTGATACGAAAAAGATTCAAGGAGAAGCTCAACCCTCAACTTCCCAGACATCATATGCAAATTTTGATCTAACGGTAAATTCTATGGAAAGGTTGGTGGAAAAGCTATCTTTAGACAACAAACCTACCATCATAGATCAAACTAATTTTCAACATAGAAATCCTAATTTCAAAAGAGCATCAGTTCCACATATCAGACAAAGATACCAAACAAATCAAACCCCCCTTTCAAAATAACTATGTGAATGAAAATTTTGGTGAAACTCTTGAAGACAACATTGATGATAAGAAATTTCAATCTTTGATTTCTGTTGTTCCCATTCAATCTGTTGTCATTCCCAGTCAGATTTTTCAACCAGTTTAGAATCCTCCTAGAACCATGGAAGCAATATTTTATCCCCTTCTTTTACCTGCTCAATTGCATGATCTACCTCAAAATTACAATCAAAGAATTAAGTCATATGATGCAGAAGAGAATGTTTTATCTTAGAGACACTTAGATTGGTTTAATGAATTTTTTGACCTAGAGGAGGTAGATGATGAAGATGTAAAAGTGATATTTTTTGCACAAAGTCTCTCAGGTGAAGTCTGAAAATGGTTTAAGTCTCTTCTAGTGGCAAGTATCCCTAAATTTGTACCCTTTGAAGAAACCTTTCTTGCCAGATGGGGAGATAATAAGAATCCTCTTCAGCTGTTGAATCAATATAATAACATAAATAGATCACCTAGTGAGATAGTACATGAGTTTTCAACCAGATTCATGAGGGTTTATAATTCAATTCCTACTAAAGTTAAACCCCATCTTGGAGCTACCCAACTTTGTTATGTTGACTCCTTTGACAATGATTTTTCCTTATTGCTAAGGGAAAGGAGATCTACTACACTAAATTACATGATGAATGATGCAATTGAAGTAGAAGTGAATCCGATGGCATTAGGAAAGATTAAGTATAATCCTGAAACTGATATGAAAAAGATTCAAGGAGAAGTTCAACCCTCAACTTCCCAGACATCATATGCAAATTTTGATCTAACGGTAAAAACTATGGAAAGGTTGGTAGAAAAGATATATTTAGACAACAAACCTGCCATCATAGATGAAACTAATTTTCAACACAGAAATCCTAATTTCAAAAGAGCATCAGTTCAACAGATCAGACAAAGAGACCAAACAAATCAAGGTGATCAACAAATCAAACCCCACTTTCAAAATAACTATGTGACTGAAAATTTTGGTGAAACTCTTGAAGACAACATTTATTGTTGTGATGATACCGAGACATATGTGTTCCTAACTAAATAAGAACATGATCAATTTATGGATGAAAATGATGATATGTTCTCAATGGAAACATAAGAGTATAATAAGGGGTATCAAAATTCCATCATGTTGTTTTAGAAGCAATACAATCTCATAAATAAAAAGGTGCCTGGAAATCCACCAAAAGGGAATCCTACAAGGGAGCCTCAAGTTAATTTACCTTCTTCAGGGCATCCTAAAAAAGACAGTTTTGCAAGGGATGCATTGGAGAAAGGAAAATAGAAAGAAGAGACCCCCAAAAAGGTACTAGTGTTAAGAACCAAATATCAATATAGCATAGAAAAACCTCAGAATAAGTACTCAACGCCTTGAAAAAGAGATAATTTCAGATAATAAACCTCTTCAAGGGGGAAACCTCCTTTTACCCCACATAAATGTTCAAGTACAAGATGACTCCAAATGAAAATGTCTTCTTGGTATATATAGGAGACTAGGAGGTATAATTACAACTAATGGAATAAAGCCGACATAAATAAAATAGCATTACTAATGTAATATTCCCTAATTAAGGGGTAATGAGCCAATATTAGGGCTTAACATGCTCCTCCCTTTGAGACAAGTGTTGTCTACAACACTTGAGTAACTCTGGATGATTTTGTATAAAAGACTCATCTTACCAAGTGGAATCTCCAGCCGGTAGTTTCCTCCATTTAATGAGATACTCTTAAATGGATCTATTCCTCAGCTGGTGAATTCTTGTGTCAGTGATGGATTTAGGCTCCAATATGATTTTTCCTTCCTCATCAAGTTCTGGAAATATAGTTTGAACTAGGATCATGTCGCCTATAACCTTCTTTAATCATGAAACATGGAAAACCGGGTGTACTCGTGAAGATGCAGGCAACTCCAATTTGTATGCCATAGTACCAATCTTTTGCAACACCTTATAAGGGACATAGTACTTTGGTGATAATTTATCATCCTTCTTGGCTTGCTTGAGGGACATCTGTTTGTATGGTTGTATTCTTAAAAACACCCAATCCCCTACTTCAAAACTTCTTTCACTACGATGTTGATATGCTTGTTGTTTCATGCGATTTTGTGCCATGATCAAGTTGTCCTTTAATATTTGGAGAGCTTGTTGTTAATGCTTGATGTGATCTTCCACTGCTTGAACCTTAGATTTTTCTTTTAGAGAAGAAGTGATGGAAGGAGGGTGGTATCCATAGAGTGCCATAAATGGTGTCATTTTTGTTGCAGTATGAAAGGAAGTGTTATACCACCATTCTTCCAAGGGTAACCATTTGAACCATTGTGTTTGTTTATCAAAGAAAAAACAACGAAGGTAGCCTTCCAAACATTTGTTCACTATCTTGGTTTGTCCATCAGATTGAGGATGATAAGATGAGCTATGAGCCAATTGAGTACCCAAATAAGAAAATAATTCTGTCCAAAAATGTCGAGTGAAGATGGGATCTATGTCACTTACAATAATCTTTGGGTTGCCATGTAGCTTTTGAACTGTCTCCATGAATGCAGTGGCAACTGTACTAGCTTTGAAGGGATGAGAGAGTGCACACAAGTGTGCGTACTTGGTTAGTCTATCAACAATCACCATGATGACACTCTTTCCTTCAGACTTCAGTAACCCTGTGATGAAATCCACTCAAACCTCCTCCCAATGTTGACTTGGGATGGATAATCATTGTAAAAGACCTAGGGTCTTAATTGTTTTCACCTTATTTTGTTGGAAAACCAAACATTCTGCCACAAACCTTTGAACATCAGTTTTAAGGCCATCCCAAAAAAAATCCTTCTTGACTCTATGGTAGGTTTTCAAAAATCATGAGTGCCCTCCTACTGGAGAGGTGTGCAATTCCAATAGTACCTTTTGTTTGATTTGGGATTTCTTACACAAATATAAGTGATCTTTGTACCATAGTGAATCATTTTTCCATCTAAATGTATCTGATGCACTAGAATCCTACTGCAACCTTTGAATGAGAGTCCACAGTTTTTCGTCATTTTTCCATTCATCCCTTGCTTCTATTATCAAATCGGGTTGGATGATAGAGATCGCATAGAGAAAGGCCTCAACATCTTCATCCTTTCTTGAGATTGCATCTGCCACAACATTTTTCTTCCCCTTTTTGTAGATGATTTCAAAATCATATCCCAATATCTTGGTTACCCATTTCTATTGTTCTTCTGAAGATAGTCTTTGTTCCAATAATTATTTAAGACTATCATGATCTGTTTTGACCTTGAAGTACCTACCTATTAGGTAAGGATGTCATTTCTTCAATGCATGTAGTATTTCCATCATTTCCTTATCATAAATGGGTTTGTGTAAGTCCTTTCCCTTGAGTGTCTGACTTTCAAAATACAGGGGCCTTCCTTCTTGCATTAGGACAACACCAATTCCATTTCCTGAGGCATCACATTCCACAATAAAGTTTTTTGTGAAGTATAGAGTGGTCAAGACAGGAGCTTTGCACATCACCTCTTTAAGTTGTTCAAAATCTTTAGTTTCCTCTAGAGTCCATGAAAATGCATTCTTCTTAGTTAGTGTCATTAAAGGTGTTGTTATTCTTCCATGGTGCCGAACAAACTTGTGGTAGTAACTTGCCAAACCTAAAAATCCTCTAATATTCTTCAATGTTTTGGGAATCGGCCAGTCCATCATGGACTTGATATTGTTAGGGTCTACCTTGACACCTTCTTGAGATACAATATGACCCAGATACTCTGCCTCCTTCACTCCAAAGAAACATTTGGATGGTTTGGCATATAGTTGTTGCTGCTTTAGTAGTTGTAGCAACTTGTCAACATGTTGCACATGATCCTCCCAAGACTTTCTATAGATTAGTATATCATCAAAGAATACTAACACAAATTTTCGAAGGAAGGGCCTGAAAATGGAATTCATCAACCCTTGGAATGTGGAAGGTGCATTTGTAAGTCCGAAAGGCATGACCAAAAATTCATAATGGCCTTCATGAGTTTGGAATGTTGTTCTTGGGATATTTTCTTCCTTCATTCTAATCTGATGATACCCTGAACATAGATCAAATTTTATGAAATAGATTTCTCCATGTAGTTCATCTAACAATTCATCAATGACGAGAATGGGAAACTTATCTTTAATAGTGATCTTGTTGAGCTCTCTATAATATGGACACATATGCCATGAGCTATATTTCTTGAATACGATTACCACTGGTGCAGAGTAAGAACTTTGGCTAGGTCTAATAATGCCAGCCTCTAACATTTCTTCAACCATGCGCTCAATTTCATTCTTTTGGGCGTAAGGGTATCTGTATGGCCTGATGTTAAGAGGAACATTCCCAGGAATTAGGTGAATTTCATGATCATCATTTCGAGTGGGTGGAAGACCTTTGGGAATATCCTCAAATACTTT
>ML790530.1:143447-156887 GCA_009831015.1 Picea engelmannii | reverse complement strand
AGAATAAGGAGCATTGTTCTCTCTATATATGTTAGGATTGGTCCTTCTAGTAGCCATAGCCATATTTTTACTTTCAACATTTCTTGCCACCTTAAATGCATTCTCCAATGACTTGGGTTCCCAAAGGTGAACCTCATGTTGAATGTTATCCTTTAAAGTTCCTATGAATGCATCAATCAAGTGCTCACCTGGAATACCTATTACCTTTATATTCAATCTTTGGAAGTTCTCAATGTGCTCGGTAACTGAACCCTTTTGCTTGAGATTTATCAATTGGCTAAAGAAAGTATTGCTCCTTGTATCCTCATAGTGTGCTATCATTTCTTCCATGAAAATTGTCCAAGTGCCGAGTGATTTGTGAGAACAAAGCCATTGATACCATACAAATTGATTAGGTTATAAATATAAAGAATCAATTCATACCTTTTGTGTATGTGGCACATTATGTAGATCAAAGAATTGCTCCATCTGAAGTATCCATGATTGGGTCCTTGCCATTGAACTTCCTCATATCGATCTTTGGAACATGGTTCATCTTCAACCCAAAGTTGGATTTTCTCCATTCTTGATTCACCTTCCTTGTGTCCTCATCATGAATTTCGTGGGATGCATTTTCACTTCCAGGTGTCTTCTTTGTTACGAAATGTTTCAATACTTACATGATCTCCTCTTTTAAACCATCCATCTTAGTATTTATTGCCTTCAACTTAGCTTCCATCTCTTGTAGTTCATCTTTTGTTACTATATTCTTTTGTAAATAATTTGTGTCCCTACACATTTCTTCACCTTCATCAAGAGTCCAAGTAGGATTGTCTGGAGGCTTATTTGGTGTAGAAGTTCCTTTTTTGGGTGGCATGTTGGCCAAGTATCACTTTTGAACCTTGATTTTGAGGTGGTTCTGCTAGACAATCTTTCTTATGTTGTATCTCCCAAGTTTTGGCCCTTTTATGTAGTTCTTTGATATTTCTTCTCTGAAATGCCATAGGTCTAATCAAAATTGGATGTGCCAAGTGGAATTTATGGTAACTTCCCCACAACTTGCTGATTTTTTGCCTTTCTAGGAGATCTTACTTGTATAGCATGCCCCTCACAAAATAATTGATATAAAATTTTGAAACTCGTACCAAAAATACTACATACATTCCACTATCCAATGAAACTAGTCTCACTAAATTTGGATACTCTAGGAAGAAGTTATGATTGTTTTACCTGGAACACCTTCTTGAGACTAGTCAATAGGACTAGTCAGATACGTTATCTTCCATAGGGTGTATCTACAAATGTAAGATGACCCAGAAGCTGAAATATTTACCACATATACTTTACTAATTTCTGTGAATATCCTCTAGAGCTCAATGTCTGAAATGTTACATAATAAATTTTATAGAGAAAATTCTGCAATGACTCCGTTCAGGATGATTCAAGAACCCTATCTTGCATAGGTTGTATCTCCGAACTTATAAGGCTTCAGAAGATGAAATGTTAACCCAACGTACCTTGGTCCATCTACTAAATATCCTTCAAGTTGTTTCTTTTGAAACAGTTATAGCTAAAATTCAAAGGTGTCTCAGATGTAGCAGCGAAACCCTAAGACTTTGAGCTCTGATACCATATGTTAAGAACCAACTATCAATATAGCATAGAAAAACCTCATAATAAGTACTCAATGCCTTGAAAAAGGGATATCTTCAAATAATAATCCTCTTCTAGGGGGCAACCTCCTTTTACCCCACATAAATGTTCAAGTACAAGATGACTCCAAATGAAAATTTCTCCTAGGTATATATAGGAGACTAGGAGGTATAATTACAACTAATGGAATAAATTTGACATAAATAACATAACATTACTAATGTGATATTCCCTAATTAAGGGGTAATTATCCAATATTAGGGGTTAACAACCAGATAAAATAAGAGATGCAGTCATCAAAGAGGTAGAAAAAACTCAATCTCCTTTTAACTTTGAAAGTGAAATGGAAAAAAAAAATTATGTTCCTTTCAATAAGCTGATAAGAAATGGTGAATATAGAAGCCAAATCATCAAAATGTTGAAAATGGAAGAAGCATCTGATACTTTCATTGTGCAAGATGATCACCTTGCAATCTTATTTGGTCCATGGGTGGAAGAATTTGTTGTTGATGGTGATGTACCTCCTTTCTATGTCAACCTTAAAATTCATGATATGACCTTACACAATGCAATGTTATACTCAGGATCATCTCATAATTTGATGCCAAAGGTAATCATGGATGAACTAGGTTTGGAAATCACTAGACATTACAAAGATCTTTTCTCTTTTGATTCAAGGAAGGTAAAGGGTTTGGGCTTAATCAAAGATCTAGTTGTGTCCCTATCTCAAATTCCATCAAAGAATTTGGTCATGGATGTAGTTGTTGCTGACATCCCTCCAAATTTTGACATGTTGTTGTCAAGTTCATGGGCTACAAAGTTGAAGGTCACTCTACAGATGGACATGTCCTATGCAACTCTACTAATTTTTGGCCAAGAAAGGAGACTATACAGGGAAGTATTGTTGAAGTACATGGTGAGTAGAAAAATCAAACCAAAAAATCATCATATTTATTATGTTGACACTAAGGTTGGTTCTACAATTTTTTACAATGACATGTGCTTTGAAGAAGAAGAAGAGACAAATATTACTGAACTCCCTGTGAAAGATGAGGCTAATCATCAAGAAGGGAAAAATTCAGATCTGTAAAATAAAGAAAATGATGAAATGTGGAACATGAATTTCGATGGAGCTACTACTAAGGAGGGAGTTGGAGAAGGTGTTTGGATAATTCCTCCTAAATAAGGTTCAAAACTCTTCTGTTACAAATTTTCTTTTGACTGCACAAATAATATGGCTGGGTATGAGGCATTGATTTTGGGTTTGAATACATTGAAAGATTAGGGGGAAAAAATAATAACTATTCATGGAGATTCTGAGCTCTTCATAAATCAGGTTAAGGGAATCTATCAGTCAAAGAATCCTAGGTTGAGGGCATATAGAAATATAGATCTTAATCTATTAGAGAGATTTACAGAATATAACCTCTCAGTGATTCCAAGAGGACAAAATCTAATTGTTGATGTATTAGCCACTTCATCCTTTGTTTTCAAGATTCCTATCTTTCCTAACAGAAAATATGAGATTGAAGTCAGGCACAGACCAACAATTCCTGATAACAATTGGAAATTTTTTGAGGATGACCAATAGGTGGTAAGATTTCTCCAAATGACTGATGAATTTCCCAACTCAAATATTTATGATGAAAATTGTTGTGATCAGGAAGAATATTTAGCCATGTTTTCAAATGATGTTTGTTTCCAAAATCAAATTTCTAGTAGAGACATTGTTCAACTCAAAAATAATATCAATCCCAAAGGCTTGGTTCCATTGGAAAATATTTTTGACAATAATGATGTGGCAAGAAACCCCAAAGTCAATGCAAATGATGAATAAATAGAGAATTGTAACATTGGGACTCAGGAAAGTCCTAAAATCATCAAACTATCCAAGACACTCAGTCCAGAAATCAAGGGGAAATATATCATCTTAATGAAGTATTTTCTAGATGTTCTTTCTTGGAGCTATGAGGATTTGAAATTTTATGACACAAAGGTTATTTAGAATGCAATTCCAATAAAATATGATCAAAAACCTTTCAAATAGAAACCAAGGAGGATTAACCCTTTATTGTTTCCATTAATTGAGAAAGAGGTTAGAAAGTTATTTGATGCTAAGATTATAGTGTCTTTAAGATTCTCTAAATGGTTGGATAACTTAGTTCCTGTTAGAAAGAAAAGTGGTGAAATACGGTTGTGTATATATTTTCAAAATCTGAACAGGGTTTCCCTTAAAGATTACTATCCTCTTTCAAAGATGGACTACATTTTGCAGAAAGTGGTTGGATCATTGAAAAATGTCAATGGTTGATGGCTTTTCTGGATACAACCAAATCATGGTGCATCCTGATGATTAAGAGAAGGAAACCTTCACAACACCCTGGGGTACATTCATGTATGCCAAAATTCCTTTTGGGCTCATGAATGTAGGGGAAACATTCTAAAGAGATATGGATATAGCTTTTGTTGATGAAAAAGATAAGTTCATTGTCATTTATTAAGATGATATTGTTGTGTTTTCATATTCCGATGATGAGAATATAAAACATTTGAAGGGGTTTTTCATAAATGTAGGAAGTTTGGAATTTCATTAAATTGCAATAAATCCAACTTTGGAATGCAAGAGGGTAAAATTCTTGGTCATATCATCTCGAAAGAAGGAATAAAAATAGATCCCAGCAGGGTGGCTGCAATTTTGAAAATTGACACACCCAGGAGAAAAAAGGAGGTGCAATATTTTCTTGGAAGAGCAAATTTTCTGAGGAGGTTTATCCCTAATCTGGCCGAAATAATAAATTTCATTACAAGCATTCTTAGGAAATGTAGTGAGAAAAAGTGGACTCTAGAAGCCAGGAAATCCTTTGAGGACATAAAATTAGCATTGACCAAGGCACCAATATTGGCCAGTCCAGACTATGCAGAGGGTTTCATCTTGTTCTCTTTTGCATCCGAACACAATATTGTTGTTGTTTTGTTGCAGAAAGATGAATAAAATTTTGAAAGGCCCATAGCCTAATATAGAAGAAATCTGAGAGACTCTCCACTGAAGTATGACATCATGGAGAAGTGGGCATATACACTGGTAAAATCCCTGAAAGGATTCATAATTTATATTTTACATTCTCATGTTGTTTCTTATGTGCCCAGTAATGATGTGAAAGACATCCTAACTCAATCTGATCCTGAAGGAAGAAGAGGCAAATGGATAGTTTTTTTGTTAGAATATGACCTAGAGATAAATCCTAGAAAGATGATCAAAAGTCATGGGCTTTCCAAACTGATGACACAATCAAATTATGATGTCTTGTGGATAAATTTTATTGTTGATCTGTCAAAAAATTCAAAAGAAGAAACAATCCCACAAGTATCCCAAAAATTTCTTGAATCTCCATGGTTTGTTGACATTACCTATGTATTGAGAAATTTACAAGCTCCTCCTAAACTAAGTAAAAACAAATCTAGGTTTCTAAAGTTGAAAGAAACAAAATTTTGTATTCTTGATGGTTCTATGTATTGGAAGGATCCAGGGGGAATTTTGTTGAGTTTCTTATTGGAAGGAGAGGTAAAACAGACTATCAAAGAATTTCATAAGGGTGACTGTGGAGGGAACCATTATTGGAAAACCATAGTGCATAAGACACTGGGAGTAGGGTTTTATTGGCCCAACATATTCTATGACATGTACAAGGAGGTGTCAAGTTGTCATGAATGTCATATTTTTTATGGAAAAAGGAAATTGTTTCCCTTGCCTTTAAAACCAATTTCTATTGAAGCGCCGTTTAGGAAATGGGGCCTTGATTTTATAGGAGATATTCATCCACCATATTCATCTCTACATATATGGATATTGGCATCTGCAAAATACATCACCAAATGGATTGAAGTAGTCCCGAGAAGGCAAGCTATTGATGTTGTCATTATTTAATTTCTGGAAAGTAACATTATGTCTAGGTTTGGTTTCTTAATCAAAATAATATTTGATAATGTAGAACAATTCAAGTCCAAGAGAGTGGAAAAGTTTTGTAGTGATTACAACATAACCCTTTGTCATTTCATAGCTTATTACCCATAGGGTAATCGATTAGTTGAGTCATCCAACAAGAGTCGGACTAGAATTATCAAAACGTTATTACAGGAAAACAAGAAGGCTTGCCACAAGAAGCTTATTTATGCACCATGGGATAATAAGATCACTACCAATAGGTCTATTTCTCCATCACCTTTTTAGATTGTATATGGAACAGATGCAATTTTTCCTACCTCATTAGGGCTTCCAGTTATGAAATTGATGTGAGAATAGTAAGTTGAACCAAATGATTCTCAATGGAGTACAAATCAACTAATGCATGTGCAACAAATGAGAGAATAAGTGTACAACAACACACAACTGCATCAAGATAAAATGAAAAAGATGTTTGATAAACACACAAAAGTTGATGATTTCAAGGTAGATTATCTGGTGCTAAAATGGGATGCAAGAAATGAAGATAAGGGGAAGCATGGCAAGTTTGACTACCTCTAGTTGGGATCATTTAGAATTGTTGCTTATCATGGGAGGAATTCTTATCTGCTACAAGAGCTCAATGGAGATCTCATTGGTGGAGGACCTATGAGTGGAGAATCCCCATTGGAGCCAAATATTAGTATCATTATTTTTAGGGTAGAGTTAGAGGTTTGTCAAGAGTTTGCAAAGCCATGCCTTGGTCTTGTGAAGACCAATGCATTCCAAATTGAGTCATTATGGTTTTGTGTGTGTATTCTAGGAGTTGTGTCTCATGAGTTGTTTCAAAGTCCGTGGGTTATTATTTCTATGAACCATCGAAATGGCATGTCATAAAATGAGTCAAGTCTAAGTCTAGGTAGAATGATTTAGTGGGAATGCCATGGGACATGATGACACATTATGAAATAATAGTAGTAATCAAAGGTTTGTATTATTTTTTTTTGTCTTCTCAAATATGTGGGGTACTTGACCTGCAAAAAGTACATACGTTGTGCAAGCCATGCTGCACAAACTCCTTGGCGCTAACACAAATTGTCATATCACACTAAAACAGTCTAATCATACTTCAAACTATCCTTTGATTGGAATATGCATGCTTCTCCCTCCCATTTTCATTGAAAAAGAACTCTCTTCCTTCGATCAGGTCTCTTGTTTGTAGAAACTTCAATTTTTCCACTCGCTATGCAAAACATGTCTATTTGCTGCACAAAATTCACATAGAAGTGCACACTACACATCCTATGTGCACGCTACTTATCCTATGTATTCTAAATTGTCGCTTCGCAAAGATTTGAAAGGTTTGTTTTTTGTTTATCAAACAGCCTGTACCTACATACATTTGATCCAAAGACTTACTCATCATTTTTTTGAGTCAATTGACACATTTGAACAAACCCTAACCCTGTCATTCATTGTGTAAAGTGTTTTGTCTGAGTTTTAGTGTTTGAAACTCTCTAGATTTATCAGTCTCTATTTTATCCTACATCTGCAACATGAACACTGAAGGAAAAAAAAATACAACAAAGGAGGCAGTGTGTTGAGGTGTGAGCCACAAAGCTTGGAGTTGGAGAATTTTGATAATGGATTTAGGGTTTCATTTGATCAAGATGACTACATGAGGTTCTATGATAAAATTCAAGGATATAATGCGCATGTGACAAATGTGTTTGCCCCAAATTTCAATTGTGTCCAGAAAAGGGTTGTTGACATTACCTTTCAGGTATCAAAAGACACAGTGGTTGCTGCAACAAAACTTCTAGTCTAGGGGGAGAAGTGGTTCAAAGGTATGTCTCTTGATTCAACTTTCTATAATGATTTCCAAAAACCTAAGTACACAAAGCATAGGTTTGGCACCATTATTCCAAGAGAATGTGTACTGAAGCATTATGAAAGGATTTTAAGCTTCATCCAATGTTACTTCACTTTTGAGGGAAGATTTGATAGGGTATACCTTTACCACATAATACTTTTGATGCATTTCACAGGAAATGACCCCTTGAATTTACCTTTCTAACTATATAGAAGTTTAGGAAAAATGGAAGACAGGGTACAAGATAGGGTTGATCATATTAAGTCCAGTTTGTTTTATTTCTCCTTGGTTAAGTTGCTAGTAGTGGAAGAAATAAAGAAATCAAACAGAGACTGGGATTATTTTTTGACCTTAGCTAACATTTCTCTAGATCCCAAAGGAGACACCCCATCATCTACTGAGAAAGTGGCCTCTAGAGTTTCAAGTGGGAAAGAAAAAGGGTTTGTGCAATAGGGCATGGATAAAGGTAAGGAGATTGATGATTCTTCACCAAGCTAACCAACTAAAAAGAAAGGTAGAAGGTTACATTTTGCTGATGAGGTGGAGGAAACACCAAGAGTTAGTAGCCCAATCACAAGGTCAACTACCAAGATATTTCTTGTACCTGTTGTTCATACACAGTTTGTTGATCATTCAACTCAAGGAATGGATGAATATCAAGTGTAGCCAGAAGATCAAGACCAAGTAATCAAGGAGCTACAAAATGAGCTTAAGGAATATCATCATGTCATAGCTCCAATTTTTCATGATAACAGGGAAATGAAAAGAAAATTAGCTGAGAAGGTTTCTAATATTCAGACTCCACAAGATGCAATAGTTTCAAAGAAGGAATCATCCTTAAAGATTCCAGAATCTTCTAAAGAGAGGGATAGCAGGAAAAATATTAACACTGTGGATTTTATTAAACCTACACCCCCCTTAACAAGATCCTCATCTAGAAAGATAACTTCTAATTACAGGCTTGCATAGGAAACACTACCACAAGGCTAGCCTGGACTAGTTGAGAAGATTTATACTTCACCTGGAGAGAGTGAGAAAACCATCAAGTGGCTAAATAAGCCACATAGGGAGGCTCAAGACCTAATAATTCAGCTTAGGGAGAGTAAAAGAGTATCGGATATAAGGTTTTAGAGACACTTTAAGGACTATGGGTCAGCCATCTACAATGCTTGTGCAGCCCTAAAAAATGCTCAGTCAAAGCTGAGAAGGAATTCACTATTGTTTAGGCAAGTGGGTAACTTAAAAAGGAAAAAATTGTCATTGAGAAAGGAAAACAGGTTTCTGAAGTTGAGGATGAAGGTAGATGAAAAATATAGAGGGAAGTTATAACTACTTGCAGAAGTGGTTGAGTTATAGGTCCCACATCTTCACAATTTTGTTTTTTGAAGAATCACAAATGATCATTTTTTTTTATTTTTAACTGCAAAAATGCATTGTACAGAACATGCATAGCGATCTCACATGAAGCAAGTGTTGTAGATACATAGGAGGTTGAAGGATTGTTGGACCTTGGTTATGGAAGAAAGTGAAGATCAAGGAAGAAAAGGTGAAATACGAACTGCGTGGAAGACATAGTGACTCATACTGGGTCGAAGTGAGCAAAAGAGCAGAAAAAACAGAGCGAAGTAAGAAAAAGAAAGCCATTGTATGAGCATATCAAGGATGGAATATCAACAAGGAAGATGGATCGTGGACAACTTAGCAAGAGGAAAAATCCACCATTGGATTCTTTGGAGCACCGTGTCGGAAGGAAGGAAAGACATGCTGGCGAAGCCCTAAAAATGTAGGTCAAGTTGACCTAGGGTTTTAGACACATAGGGTTTTTGTATATAGGGTTTTGACACTTAGGTTTTAATTGAAGGGTGTCTGAGAGATATTGTAATGTACAAATAGAGGTCTAAAGGACCTGGGATCGGTTGTTGGTGTTGTTGGTGCTAGATTGGTTGAGATTTCATTGTTCTTCTGTGATCAAGTGAGTACTATTGTTTGAGAAGGAAGTGTTAAGTGTAGAGCCTTCTGGTATTGTAAGATCTTCAACTAGGTGTGAATATCAACCTTGTGGCTGGGTGCATAGGGAGGGGAGAGATAGAGAGGAGAAGAGAGAAGATCTTCTAGCTGAGAGTGAAGACAAGAACTGTATGCTTCATCTTAATATATTATAAAGCACAGTTCTATGGACGTAGCCCTAGAGAGAGGGTGAACCACATATATCTTGTTTTGTGTGTGATTAATGTTGTGTTCTCTGTCATTTGATATGCTTCTATTGTGATATTGAGTAGATTTGAAGTATAATTTGTGCAATAGGTTTAAGGAAGATAAATAATACTAGGTGACTCTGTATTGTTGTTGTGAATCCATTATGCATTCCCTCTGGTTGTAGACACTTGTGTCCTACAACCCCCTATAGCTACTTCAGGTGAGACTACATCTAGTTCGCATGTGTTTCCGAAAGGAAAAGTAGTTAGGGCTTGTTGGTGCGCTCTTGGAGTTGAACCCTGGGTCTTCCCCTGCGCCAACAAATGGTTCCATTGTCGGGACATAAATATTCTTGAGGGAATGTCAAGGTGGTTTCCATCAAAGACAAAGATTCAGAAGTGGGTAGAGGATCAAGAAAAGGACTTCGCTGAAGCCCATAAAAAGAACCCTAATCTTAGTACAGAGGATTGGTTAGGAAAATATATCTTTACTAATATACACGAAATTGTCTTTGGATGAATCCATAAGGAGTTATACAAGTGGCTAGCTAGGTTAGTAGATACCCACTTTGAGATCAGATCTAGACCTCCTATGGTTTGGACATCGGTGTTGATCAAGAAGGTCAAGAGAGTTGATAACGCCATCTCAAGAGAAGTAGATCACTGGTTTGGTAGCACCATTGGAGGGTACATCACCGAGTTTGTTTTTGATAGATTAGAGTCATATATCCAAGCCAAGAGATATTTATTTAAGGGACCCAGAGGAAATGTTTTACACTTTCTAAAGTTGAGGATCAAGATGTTATTGCATGAGAAGAACATATTGAAGATGTAATAGCTGGTCGGATTGGAAAAGGATAATGTTCAAGAACTTGGACAGTGACAGGGACACAGAGGCTAGACATACATGCAGTGGGAGAGTGTTCATAGAAGTTCCTCTGACGAACCTGTTTAAGAAAAAATACGGGGATGATGGTTTCAGTAGTGGAGAAGAGGCATATCTAACAGACAAAGAGCATTCAAAATCCGCTAGGACATAGGAAAATCGCCGAGAAGATACAAAAACTTTAGGAACTGCACCAACTATTGAAGTAAGTACTATTAATCCTATTGTTGATTCAACATTGTTAAGAAATCAAAGTAATTAGAGTCACCAGAGCATTCAGAGAACTATCACTAGTATCCCACCAGATACTCAGTCAGGAAACCTAGGAAGATCTATGGAAGATGAGATGAGGTTACCCACCTTTAGGGGAGATGGATTTGAAGACCCTTAGTTGCATTGGTTTCTCTATGAAGCCATGTGGAGTATTAAGAATATCACCAATGAAGCTTTCAAATGAGCTCAGTTCAGTACTACCCTAAGAGATTGAGCATTGAGATGGTACATGAAATTTGTCCAAGGAGCTACACCTAAACCGTTGAATGCCATTAAGACTTCGCTAATTGTTGAATTCAAGAAACATACGTCATAATTGTAGTGAATTACAGAACTAAAAAAAATCAAGCAGAGAATAGATGAACTTGTATGGGAGTTCGATCAAATATTTAATACCTTGACAAGCCATCTGATTTTTCAAATCCCAGATGAGCAGAACAAGGAATGGTTCATTGTTTCTCTCTTACCACACATCAGAGTTCCTCTGATGAAATAGAATATTTCTTCGTAGGCTGAGGCGCTGGAGATCACCATGAAGTTAGAATCAACCTCTATGGGAGAATCCAACTCAGGTATGAGTCAAATCTTGAGTCAACTAACTAGTTTGTCTCTACAGGTCGAAGATATGAAGAAAGACAAGGGGAAAGATAAAAGAGAATACATATGGTGTGTCTATTGCAAGTTAGAAGGCCATGAAAAGGAGCAATGTGCCCTATTTCATGAATATTTTTCCTTTGGAGCTCCGAGTCCTTTGAATAAAGTCACCCTACCCTGGTGTGAGGTATGTAGAAATAGATATCACCCTGGTGAGTGCTATTACATGCAAAAATATGTCTAGACACCCACGAATTTTCATTTCATGTTCTATAAGTTCATGGGGAATGATGATAGGGATTGTAGGGCTTACGACCTCATGCATGAAAGGTCAAGGGATATATACAAAATTCAAGGGGAAGTACAACAAGAAGGAAATGCTACGCAGTATAATTCTCCAGGAAGAGGAAACTTCAACCCTTGCGGTGGATTCAGAGGAAGAGGACAGGGAGGAGGTATGGGTCGAGGACAAGGAGAGATCATCTGTTATAACTATGCACAACTAGGATACCTGGAAAGGGACTATCAAAACCCTTGCACTACTTGCAGCTACTACAATTCATTCGAACATGTTATACAAGATTGTCATGTGATGCTAGCCAAACTTTAGGAGAGACAAGGACCTCAGCAGAACCTACAAGTACAACTAATATACGATGAACCTTGCAGATAAGACCCTAGAGTCAGTGATATCACTAGAGGAGGCTTTCTTATAGGAGAAGACAAAATGACCCAAGGAAATACTACAGAAGAATCATGAGTCAAGAAAGTTGCTGAGAAGACCCTAACTTTTGATGCAAAGAAAGAAAAACAAATATTTGAGGAGGCAAGAAAATAATTCAAGGGTGATCAAGGTTCTTCATCAAATACATGACCATAATTAAGAGAATATGGAATGCCTCTGACATTCGATCAATTTTCTCTACTAGGAGAAGGAAAAGAGGTAAGAAAGCTCATGGAATTTTAATATACTTGTATTAAGTTGATTCAAGATGAAAGCGTTGCCCAAGAGCTACAAAATTTAATCAGACAATATGATATAGGAAAGATAGATCCCTTACTGAATAGATAAGTACACCAAGTATCAAAAAGGAGAAGAACAATTAAGGAACTACACTTGAATGCTCAAATTGGAGAGTATGATATAGACTATGTGGTCCTTGACTTGGGGTCGGAAGTCAATGTCATGATGAAGAAGACATGGTGATGTCGACGCCCCTCAACCCGCAGGTCGGAAGGTCCACACCAACATAGGATATTTCTCTTACCACTGGCCCGAAGAACTCTAAAAAGCTCTTTTATTTCCCTATCGAGAAATCTGCACCCACAGCTAACTCTCACGGGATCCCCTCTTTACACTTGGGAGATCGGACTTCGTGACCTCACGAATCCAAGGGTCAAGCGTTGCTCTCACGAATCCCCAAAACTTGAAATAGCCAACGCTGACCTTTTCCTCCTTCCTTTCAGAATTTTCCCTATTGCGATTTCGATGATCGCGATGTCGAATGACTCGTCTCACCGGCTCTCGAATCCTGATTTGCTGAAACTTCGATGCACTCGTGAGATTTGACTTTTTAATGCCACGTTACCTCTGTCAAGATTTCGGACTCCGCGGTATCGTGAATTCTAATGCAATGAGTTCGGTACTTCACCCCACCAAACTCTGAAATGGCGTGCCACCTATCCACTTGTCGACTCCGTTGTGGCCCCACACAAATCCTCTTAGCTTTTGGGATATCGCATTTCATGATATCGTGATTTCTGTCGCAATGTTTATGGGACTTCCAACCCCAAAAACCCGATACAAGTATCCGCATGTAAATCTGACGAACCTTATGGCTCAGATATATGGTCCTTCCCCTCCTGAGCTTTGAACCTTTAGGGAATACTCATCGTATCTCCCCTACTCCTTCTGTGAGATCTAACGGCTCACGTGATTTCATGAATCCTCCTCAGAGAATGTCGACCGTCCGTTCCTCCTTGGCGATTTCTGTGAAATGAACCAAGTATTCCTTTGTGAAAACTTTTCCACCTGCACTCAAACTTG
>ML790530.1:93568-119211 GCA_009831015.1 Picea engelmannii | reverse complement strand
GGCTGCGATTGAATCACGATTTCGCATATCGCGATTTCAACATTCTTGTTGCATTGTTTTCTTGTCTCTCCATGTGGCGATTCGCGAAACTTTGATATGGAGTTGGATTCAATGGTCCAGATTCAACCTTAATCTGACGGCTGAGATTAAATCGTGATTTCAGATATCACTATTTCGAGAGGTTAGGGAACATCGTTCCTTTGAATCTCCAATTAGCAAACTAATGATCTATCCCCACGTGTCCTACCTGAAGATGGACGGTCCTCCTTCTTTCGGGATTTTGTGAGCCCTCTACTCCTTGCACTTTAAACAACGTCTAGGTTCTCCTCGATCCAATGGTGGTCGAACCCTATGCTTAGATCTAACGCCTGAGATCTATCCTCCATATCTGTGCACTCCTCTTGTCTATATTGAGATCTGATGGTCATTGGGAATTTGGGATGGGATCCAACGATCATTGACGCTTCTCCTCCAAGCTTACGCATCCTCCTTACTTGGAATAATTTCTAAGTGTCAAAGGCCTTGAATTTTGATCCGCCTGTGATCCTAAGTACGCTATCTCCCTTGAGCTTTAGCCATGAGTTAACCTCATCCCTGGTGCACACCTACACACTGCATTCGACTCTGCGCTAATTCCTCCTAAGCTTTCGTTGTTCTTGTTTTTCCATCGATGCACACTCTGATCCTACCATCAATGAAAAGCGCATACTACCTATAAATCATGCCAACCATCCTCTACAATGTCTTCCCAAACTGCTTCTAATGCCTGTCTATTACATTCTTCCTACAATGTCTTCCCAAACTGCTTCTGATGCCCGTCTGTTACATTCTTCCTATACTCATTCCATCGTCACCGTTGTACTTGCCATCAATGAAAAGCATACACTACCTGTTAAACATTTTCCAACATCCTATACCTCCTAATATTCCTTATAACTCTGAGCCTCAGAGAAGACTCTTGCGCGCACTCCTTGCGGCAACCTTCAGACACTTTCAAGTGCTGAATTTCCTTCTACCCTGCGCACACTTGCAGCATCAGTCTCTCGATGCTTCACTCAGGTTCACAACCCTGAGACTTCGCTCAGCCTGTGCACTCCTTGCATGGCTCCTGTGCCCAACTGCACTTTTGAATGAACGAGAACAAAAGCTTAAATACCTGAGTCCTTTGTCAACACACTCCTTGCAGACACTTCAACTGCACTCCTTGCAGGAACTCTTGCACAGATAGAGAAACAATTGAAACTCATTTCCTTACCCTTTCCTCTCAAATTTCAGACATTCAACAAGAAATCATTCATACATAGCATAAAATCAATTGCATGACAGAAAGAGTAAACACATTCAAATCACAACATTCAAAGACGCATACACAAAGAATATATGAACACCATGAGTCTGAATCACAACTTTCTTTGTATTAACTTAGAACTTATGTACATGGAGTCTGCTACACAACTCTCTGCTTCTTCTCTATGCTCTTCAATAATTATGTTACAATATGCAATGAGGGTGTCTATATCCCATTTCCCTCTTGCGCTCTAAAACTGTCTAATCTACACATTCAATTCTACCTACTTGCATTAACTACTTTAAATTCCTTCTACCTACTAAGGACGAGAGAAAATCGCTCAAGGTCCGTTTACATTTTACAAGTGTGCTTCTTCTTAATGACTTCATTTAAGATGGCACAATAACTTCAAGGTGATTTCAAAATTTGTGTTGGGTGCATGTCCAGCTATATTTTACTCCCACACTGGCTCGCTTGATGTTGGTGATGCTCCTGCATCATACTCCCTCGCTTGAAAGATTTCATGGGCTCTTGTCCATGAGCTCATGCATGGTCTGTCCATGACTCTGGATCTCTACTTCATTCTCCCAGCTGGCATCTTCAACTGGATGGTTTTTCCATTTGACTAGATACTCAAAGTATTTCTTTCGCTTGGTCCTCTTGCTCACTCTTTTCTCCATTATGCGCTCCATCTGTGGATTTTCTGCAACTGGCATATGCTTTGTCCACTGGATCACTAGCTACTCATTTCCAGTCCCTGTTTCCTCAGCTTTATATGGGTACAAATCTGAGATATTGAATATCGGAGAAATTCCGATCCCATCGGGTAATTCACTCTCATAAGCATTCGCCCCAAATTTCTTCAAGACCTTACATGGTCCGATTTTCTTCATCTTTAGCTTATTATATGTTCCTCTCAGGAACCTTTCCTTTCTTAAATGTGCCAGAATCAAGTCACCAACCTCAAATTGAAGTTGTATTTTGCGTTGATCTGCTCTACGCTTATACTCCTGACTTGAATTTTGTAGTCACTCCTTCACCTGGCTGTGAAGTTCCTTCATCGCCTCTGCAAATTCTTCTGCACTAGCGCTCCTATTCAAAATCTGCTCTGAATCCCTCAATTCAGAAATTCCTCTTGGGTGCATGCCATAGACAACCTAAAATTGACTTTGTCCTGTGCTCCTATTAACTGAGTCATTATACACAAACTCTGTTGGTGGTAATATGTTGTCCCACTGGCTGTGGTGTTCTGTCACCAAGCTTCTCAGCAAGTCTCCCAGACTTCTGTTTACCACTTCTGTCTGTCCATCCGTCTGAGGATGATAAGTTGAGCTAAATGACAAGTTAGTTCCCAGCTTCTTCCATAAGGTCCTCCAAAAGTTCCCTATGAACTTTGTGTCTCGATCTGAAACTATGCTTCTTGGTAAGACATGAAGTCGAATGACTTCTTTGAAAAATAGATTCACAATGTGAGTTGTGTCACTGGTCTTCTAACATGGAATGAAGTGTGCCATCTTGGAAAATCTATCCATCACCACAAATATTGAATCACAACCTCTTTGTGTTCTTGGCAACCCCAATATAAAATCCATGTTGATTGCATCCCACGACCTTTCAGGTATGTGCAAGGGTTGATAAAACCCCACATTCTGTCTTCTTCCCTTTAAATGCTGGCAAATTTTGCATCTATCCATGAATCTCTTGACGTCTGCTCGCATTCCCGACCACATTCAACTTTTCAAACATCTTGTCGTGACCAAAGTGTCCTGCCAATCCTCTACTGTGTTTCTCCTTTAGCAAATTCTCCCTCATGGAGCATTTTGGAATACACAGTTGATTACCTCTA
Organism: Picea engelmannii; assembly: GCA_009831015.1. Taxonomy (NCBI): domain Eukaryota; kingdom Viridiplantae; phylum Streptophyta; class Pinopsida; order Pinales; family Pinaceae; genus Picea; species Picea engelmannii. The sequence goes on along the minus strand of ML790530.1, from coordinate 116,077 downwards.
AACAATAATCCTTCCTGGATCATGTATTCTACCCATTAGCTTTTATCCCTGAGAATTGGATTCTCAACTGCTTCATACACCTCCTTAAAATCTTGATCTTCTGCGTACATGTGCCTGAGATCATCAAAACCCAACGTTTTGACTTTGAACACTGCAACAACAAACACTTCCTGCTCAAAGCATCAACAAATTTTTTAGCAGTATTAGAAATATGTTTTATCACAAAAGTGAAATTCTACATATACTCAACCCATTTGACATGTCTCTGATTCAACTTCTCCTATTGAGTCACAAACTGCAATGCATGATTATCACTGTACAAGACAAACTCTTTCGGGATCAAGTAATGCCTCCATTTCTTTAATGCCTGGATGATAGCATAAAACTCCTTATCATAAGTGGAGTACTTCACTTTTTATTCATTCAACTTCTTGCTGAAGTATGCTATTGGCCTGTCTTCTTGACTCAAAACTGCCCCTATTGTAAACCCACTTGCATCGCATTTCACCTGAAATGTCTTTCAGAAATCCGACAACACCAGAACTAGTTATTCCGTAATCTTCCTCTTCAAAAGATTAAAACTCTTTTCAGCCTCTTCTGTCCAGTGAAAGGACTTGTGTCTTTTCTTCACTGTATCCATCATCGTTGCGCTAATTCCACTGAAATTCTTGATGAAATTCCAGTAGAAACTAGCCAATCCGTGAAAAATTCTCACCTCAAAAACATTCTTCGATGATGGCCAATTCTTGATTACCTCCACCTTGTCTAGATCCATCCTCAACTCATCTGCAGAAATAACAAATCCCAAGTAAATGAGCTCTGTCTTCATGAATGAGGACTTCTTCATGTTTATCAACAACTTCTCCTGCTGTAATTTCTGCATCACTGTAGCCAAATGCTTCAGATGCTCTGCCACTGTTTTACTGTAAACCAATATGTCATCTAAATACACAATGACAAGTTTTCCAATGAACTCCCTCAGGACTTCGTTCATCAACCTCATGAAGGTACTCGATGCATTTGTTAAGCCAAATGACATAACAAGCCATTCATACAACCCTTTGTTGGTTTTGAATGTTGTCTTCTACTCGTCACCTTCTGTCATGCGGATTTGATGATAACCTCTTTTCAAATCAATCTTTGAAAAATACTTCGCTCTGCTCAAGCAATCCATCAGATCATCCATCCTCGGCAATGAAAATCTGTACCTGATGGTTATCTTGTTAATCACCCTCGAGTCAATACACATCCTCCAGCCTTCATCTTTCTTCGGACTGAGTATTGTTGGAACAACACATGGACTCAAGCTTTCCCTGACTAATCCTTTGTCCAACAAATCCTAGACTTGCCTTTTAACCTCTTCATTTTCTTGCGGTGTCAATATGTATGTGGCTTTGTTTGGAAAACTAGCTCCTGTTATGAGATCAACATGATGACTCACACTTCTGATTGGTGGCAACAAACGAGGTAATTCGTCTACTATTATGTCAGCAAACTCTTCTAGCAGTTCCTGAACTTCTTCTGGTAAATCATCCACCCTTGTGCTGGTCAAAACAATTCTAGGATTTTTTACCACAATGAATTGCGTTTCTTCCTTCTTCTTAACCTCTGTAAGAAGTTCCTTCCCACTCATGAGAAGTACAGTGTTGCTTACTTTCGGCTTCACCTCCTTATCCTTGATTGGAAGCAACATGTGAGTCCTCCCATTCTTCTCTAGGGTGTATGTGTTCATTCTCCCATCATGAATCACATTCCTATCATATTGCCATGGTCTACCCAAAAATAGATGACAAACATCCATAGGAATGACATCACATAGTATCTTATCATTATATCCTCCTATCTTAAATTCAACTAAACATTGTTTAGTGATAGTTACCTGATGTCCTTTCTGTAGCCATGAAACTCTGTATGGGCTTGGATGATCAATCATCTCCAGCTCCAGTTTTTCTACCATCTCTGTAGAAATGAGATTATCCATGCTGCCACTGTCTACAATGACTTTGCATACCCTTTCCTTGGTATTGCAAGCAGTCCTGAAAAGTCTCATCCTTTGGACTGAACTCTCCACCTCCTTCTTGGGTGTCAAAAGGACTTTTCGCATCATCAACGATCTTCCACCTTCAGCGTCTTCTGCCTCAACATCCCACCTCTGTGCCTCGGCGATGTGAGATTCTCCACCTTCCTTATTTTTATCTGGACACTCATAAGACTTGTGCCCATTCTTTCCACATGTGAAGCATGCTATTACTCCACCTCTTCCTCTTCCTCTACCTCTAGTACGAGGAAAAGTTTTATTGTCAGCATAATCTCCTCTCTGTTCAGTATGCTTCCCTCTCTGTTCAGTATATTTCCCTCACTGTGAGGTTCCACCTCTCTCAGTTCGAGTCTGAGGTTTCTTCCAGTCCTCTTTGGGATTCTGATATTTATCATGGGTAACTAATTTGCCTGTGGGCTGACTTCTGCCTCGGCCTCTTCGACCCTGCTTTCATCTCAGCTTCTCTTCAGCTTTCAGAGCCATCTGGTAAGCATCTTCCACCGTTTGGATGGTTACCATGCTCATCTCATCCTGGATATCATATCTCAGGCCATTCATGTATCTGGAAACTTTTTCATCATCGCTCTCTCGTTGACCTGCCCTGATGTTCAGCTTGTAGAATTCTTCAGTGTATTCTTTCACTGTCATCAGCTTCTGTCTTAGGTTCTTCATTCTCCCGAATAGAGTAATTTGGTAATCCCTGGGGATGAATTTCTCCTTCATCTTCACGATCATTCTATCCTAGATTTTGATCTTTTGCTTACCTTTGCAGCATCTGTCAGCTTGTAGTTCATCCCACCACAATGCTGCATGTCCCTTCAATCTTGTGACAACATGCTTGACCTTCTTATCTTCTTCAACATCTTCATATTCAAAGTATGTGTCTAGAGCTCTAATCTAGTCTAGAAGCTCCTCTGCATCCAAGTTTCCCTCATAAACTAGAATGTCCATCTTTTCTCTTTCACCCATCCTTGCAATAGCTCTGATCAAATGTTCGTTTGATGCATATTCGGCTGCAACTTCTTCTTCATGTTCAGCCTCAATTTCACTCTCAAAATCACTTAGATCCCCTGCACTGACTGTGCATCTTTGCGTTGTTTCCATGTCTTCGAGTCTGGCTCATAGATCATGCATTTCTTTCTCCATGGCTGGATCTGTCATCTGCCTGCCTCTTCTCCTCAGCATTTCCCTATCCTCTGGTGGATCGGGTGTTTTCCTGTCCCTTCTCCTTGGTAGCATGGTGAATTATTCTTTCTTCTCTGCTACAGAAAGCAAAGAACCTTTCTGGGCTCTGATAGCAACTGATTTCAACACCCCTCAACCTACAGGTCAGAAGGTCCACGCCAACACAGGATCTTTCTCTTCCCACTGGCCTGAATAACTCTAAACAACTCTTCTATTTCCCTATTAGGAAATCTTCACCCACAACTAACTCTCACAGGATCCCCTCTTTACACTTGGGAGATCGGACTTCGTGACCTCGCGAATCCAAGGGTCAAGCATTGGTCTCACGAATCCCCGAAACCTGAAACAATCAACGCTGAAATTTTCCTCCTTCCTTTCGAAATTTTCCCTATCACGATTTCGGTGATCATGATGTCGAATGAATCATCTCACTGACTCCCGAATCTCAATTTCCCAAAACTCCAATGCACTCGTGAGCTTTGACTTTTTAACGCCATGTCACCTCTGTCGGGATTTCAGACTTCGCGGTATCACGAATCCTAATGCAATGAGTTCGGGACTTCACCCCATGAAAATCCAAAATGGCATGCCACCTGTTCACTTAAAAACTCCACTGTGGCCCCACACAAATCCTCTTAGCTTTCGGGATATCGTGTTTCGTGATATCGCAATTTCTGTCGCAATGTTTACCGGACTTCCAACCCCGAAAACCCGATACAAGTATCCGCGTGTAAATCCGATGACCCTTATGGTTCGGATCTACAGTCCTGCCCCTCCTGATCTTTGAACCTTTAGGGAATACTCGTCGTATCTCCCCTACTCCTTCCGTGAGATATGACGGCTCACGGGATTTTGCGAATCCTCTTCACAGAATGTCGACCGTCCGTTCCTCCTTGGAGATTTCCATGAAATGAACCAAGTATTCCTCTGTGAAAACTTGTCCACCTGCACTCAAACTTGCAACGCCTGCTAAACTCTCCACGGAACAAGCTTCCTGTTCTTTTCTTTGGCGATTACTCGAAGGTCCTATACCTCTTGAGCTTCCTTATAACTCCAAGCCTTAGAGAAGACTCTTGCGCACACTCCTTGCGGCAACCTTCAGACACTTCCAAGTGATGAATTTCCTTCGACCCTGCGCACACCTGTAGCATCTGTCTTTCGATGCTTCACTCAGGTTCACAACCTTGAGACTTCACATGGCCTGCGCACTCCTTGCATGGCTCCTGTGCCCAATTTCACTTTTGAATGAATGAGAACAAAATCTTAACTACCTGAGTCCTTTGTCAACGCACTCCTTGCGGACACTTCAACTGCACTCCTTGTAGGAACTCTTTCTTAGATAGAGAAACAATTGAAACTCATTTCCTTACCCTTTCCTCTCAGATTTCAGACATTCAACAAGAAATCATTCATACATAGCATAAAATCAATTGCATGACAGAAAGAGTAAAAACATTAAAAGCATAACATTCAAAGACGCATACACAGAGAATATATGAACACCATGAGTCTAAATCACAACTTTTTTTGTATTAACTTAGAACTTTTGTACATAGATTCTGCTACACAACTCTCTGCTTCTTCTCTATGCTCTTCAATCATTATGTTACAATATGCAATGAGGGTGTCTATATCCTGTTTCCCTCTTGCGCTCTAACACTGTCTAATCTACACATTCAATTCTACCTACTTGCATTAACTACTTTAAATGCCTTATACCTACTAAGGATGAGAGAAAATTGCTCAAGGTCCGTTTACATTTTACAAGTGTGCTTCTTCTTAATGACTTCATTTAAGATGGCACAATAACTTCAAGGTGATTTCAAAATTTGTGCTGGGCACTTGTCCAGCTGTCTTTTACTCCCGCACTGGCTCGCTTGATGTTGGTTATGCTCCTGCATCACATGGGCACTGATGGGAAAACCAAAGTTGATATATTCCCCTATCAGGCTTAGGATGGCCAATCAAAAATCTATAAGCCCCTTTGGAAGATTGGAACATGTCCCTATGGACATCGATGGAGTGAGGACGTTTGCAGATTTTGAGGTGATTGAGATAGTTGATGATAGTTGTCCTTAACCTGGGATATTAGGAATTGATTGGGCTTTCAATAATTCCACTGTGGTTTATTTAAAGAAAATATGAATGACATTTGAAGGAGAGGGCCTTAGGGTCATTGCACTCTTGGATCTTGATGAAGGTCAACAATACGCAGAGCCTATCAAAGAAGAAGACCGCGCATATGAACTGGAAAACATATACAAATTAACAGCTAGACAACATGATTACATTAATCCTACGATGTATGGGAACCTAAGCTAGCAAAGTGACAATGCATGTTCATCATATTTATAAGAAGCACTGGATAATTGGCAGAACAAAATGTATAATTTATCTACAAGGAGATGTGCTAGATTAACTAGAGAAGTTTGTTGGATCGACACAACAGTGAGTAACTTACCCACCTTTGATGGTCTGAATCATTTAGAAGCATTCTTGTCAAACCTTTAATAAAGTGTACCAACACCAAAAATATTGTTGGCACTAGACAAGGCCTTGAAAGAAACTCAATCAAAGTGGTGGGGGACACACAAAAACAATATTACAGATTGGGTACACTATCGCACTTTGATGAAAGTGTGGTTCTCAGTGCAAGTAGAAGAATACAAAGTTAGATACACAAGTAGGAGCTTCCCGAAAGACCATATGAAAAGATGCGAGGAAGCTTGGAGTAGCATTCCTCAAGAGCAGGGGGTGCATAAATTCATCAATACACTCGACACAACCCCTATCAATTGATACCTTCAAGAAGAACTACGCCTCATCACTACAGATTAGGAAGGTATGACCCAAAACTTTGTAACTACCTTCTTATTTGAAAGCCAATATCCTATAGTGGATCAAGTATTACAGATTGTAAGATAGAAAGTGTTCAAGGAGGCACCTAGCTTCCCTCTAGAGAAAGAAGAGGATGAATGGACTGCACCTCTTCAGAAACTGCAAGGTTGTTACAACATCAATGTTGATGAAGATGATGATCCTAAGAAGGTGAAAATTGCCAAAACAGAAGGCCAAATATACATAAAAGGAACATGAGTTGATCTACCTTTCATTGGAAAGTTGATCAAGATCAAGAAAGTCAATATTGGCACAGAGAAAACACCAAAGCTTTCCAATGTTGGAGACGATTGGGATGCTGCCACTATTGACAAGATTACAGAGTTACTGCATGAATATCAAGACTTGTTTCCAACCAAGTTCAATGATATGAAGGGAATTAAAGGGCCTATGGGAGATATGAGGATCCCTTTGAAACCAGATGCCAGACCAGTCAAATAGAGACCTTACATATTGAACCCTAAATATAAGGAGAAAGTGAATATTGAGCTCGACAAAATGTTGGAAGTAGGGATCATAGAACCTGTCGAAGAGTCATAATGGATTAGCCCTATGGTGGTACAAGACAAGAATACAAGAGATATTAGGATCTGCATAGATCTCGGGAAGTTGAAATATGCCTATTTTAATGAACCATTCCCTATGCCATTCACTGATGAAGTGTTAGATAATGTAGAAGGCCAGGAGGTATATTCTTTTACAGATGGATTTTTCAGGATTCCATCAGCAAGTATAAAAGGACAGAGAGAGGGCCTACCATGACAGGAACATCAAGAAGAGGGAATTTAAGAAAGGTGATTTGGTATTTGTATATGACAACAAGTTCATGAAGCATCCAAGAAAATTTTGAATGCATTGGCTCGGACCATACGAGATTGCCTATGCTATAGAAGGAGGAGTTGCACAGCTACAAACTTTGAATGGAGAATGGAAGGAAGAGTTGGTGAATGAGAGATGGTTGAAATTGTATTATGACAACCAACTGCATCGCATCTCTCAGTGAAAGAAAAAGGAAAAGGGTCTAGGTACTAGGTGCAGTTGAAACTTGGTAATAGACATAGAAAACAAAATATGCACAAGGAAGGGAGGCATGGAGCAGAAAGCAAAGGCTTCCTTGCACAGTTTGAAGTCGAATAAAAATAGAAGGATCAGATCTAAGGTGCCTTAGGATGAGTCACAGGTGAGTGTTGGGGGCCTGTAGACCCTTGGTTATGGAAGCAATCGAATATCAAGGAAGAAAAGGAGAAATGCAAACTACGTGGAAGACACAGTGATTGATACTGGGTCGAAGTGAGCAAAAGAGAAGAAAAAAAAGAGCGAAGTAAGAAAAATAAAGTTGTTGGATGAGGATATTGAGGATGACAAATCAACAAGGAAGACAAATCATGGAAAACTCAAAAAGAGGAAAAAGCCACCATTGGATGCTTTGGAGCACCGCGTGGGAAGGAAGGAAAGACATGCTGGCGAAGCCCTAAAAACATGGGTCAAATTTTCCTAGAGTCTTAGACACCTAGGGTTTTTGTATATAGGGTTTTGACACTTAGGTTTTAACCTAAGGGTGTCTAAGAGCTATTGTAATGTATAAATAGAGGTCTAAAGGACCTGGGATGGGTTGTTGGTGTTGTTGGTGCTAGATTGGTTGAGATTTCATTGTTCTTGTGTGATCGAGTGAGTACTATTGTGTGAGAAGGAAGTGCTAAGTGTAGAGCCTTATGGTATTGTAAGATCTTCAGCTGGGTGCGAAGATCAACCTTGCAGCTGGGTGTGTAGGGAGGGGAGAGATAGAGAGGAGGAGAGAGAAGATCCGCTAGCTGAGAGAACAAACAAGAATTGTATCCTTCATATTAATATATTATAAAGCACAGTTTTGTGGATGTAGCCCTAGAGAGAGAGGGTGAACTACGTATATCTTGTGTTGTGTGTGATTGATTTTGTGTTCTCTATCATTTGATATGTTTTTATTGTGATATTGAGTAGATATGAAGTATAACTTGCACAGTAGGTTTAAGGAAGATAAAGAATACCAGGTGACTTTGTATTGTTGCTATGAATCCATTCTGCATTCCCTCTGATTGTAGACACCTGCATCCTGCTACCCCCTATAGCTACCTTGGGTGAGACTGCATCTACTTCACAGGTGTTGCCAAAAGGGACAGTAGTTAGAGCTTGTTGGTGCACTCTTGGAGTTGAACCTTGGGTCTGCCCCTATGCCAACAAGGACATTGGGAAATTATGGGTAGATTATATAGAATTGATTTGGAGTCTCCAGAAGTATTGCATCCACCTCCTAAATGTATTTTGCTGAAGAAAACCTTCACGGTGTGTAAATCTCGCTATGAAACTACTGTAGATTGCAGTTACAAAGCATGCTACAACAACTCGCTACAAAAAGATGATAGAGAGCCTTGTCATCACTCAGATCACTCCAAGATTTTTCTCCAGCTATCTGAGTATGACTCGCATCAGTTTAAATTCAAAAATATTCTAGAGATCGCTTTTTGTTAAGGAATGTTGTATGCATTAATATTGTCAAGGAGACTTTTCTATTTTTAGCAAGTATTTTACAAGTTGTTCTCTTTTGATGTAATTAGATCCAAAATCATAGGATATTAGAGAAGTTCAACTTCTCAAGCTTAGGGAGATATTTTATCTATATATTTGAGCATTTTGAATATGCAAAGGGTTGGAAGAAGAACAAAGGACAAATTGTATTGATCATTGTACAAATTTTTTGAATTTGAATGAAATACTAATGCATATGTCCAGATCTTTTTCATACGAAAGATTCTAGTGGTGATGACGTAAAGTCTGTGTAACTTTCATGTATGTTCTTCCAATTTTATTTATCTTTCATCTACTGATAATTATATGTTTAAATTGGATCTCAAATGGTCTGAAATTCATCTCAAGTGATGCTTTAGATTCTGGCAATTTGAACACTGTATTTATTTTCTTAACTCATCAGAATTCATCTTTAATGGTTCTCTGATTGTTCTTATGTGTTTTCCTCTTTCTTCCATTCTATAACATCAAATTAAAAACAAAAAGATCATTTCCATCTAGCCTTTTCTTCCTTGAGATTTCTACCTACCAGACACTGTTTTCATTTTCCTTCAAATAATTGACTCCATTTCCCAACAGGTTCCTTTACTTATTTCCAGCAAACCTTATAAAAATCTCTTTCAAAACCTAGCCATTTATCCTCAAAGAAATTTATCTTTTAGAGACCAAGTGACAAGAGAGATCCCTCTTTGAACAAAAAAGGCTAGTTTTCAATTCTAAAGTGGTTTTGTGGCTACCTTTGTGAGTTTCTTCCTCAACCTAGGAAATTTACTTAGTGATAAAAATATGGAAAGTGTTTGTGAACTCCATAACTATTTGGATCTTCTCTTGCCGCAGTGTGCTCTATCTCATGTACTGGTCTTCATAGTTATCAACAAGTTTGAATTTTTTCTTCGCATCCACAAAAAAATCCCATGTGGGATCAGCCCCATATATTCCATATTCCTCTGTGGAACCTTGATCCCAGTAAGTTTCACACCAATGTTCGACATGGGGGAGAGTCTTGAGGACTGCGAAGGTGATATTTTCCTTGTCAAATAAATTGTGAACAGAGAAATAACCTTCTAGCAGATTTAACCATTTTTCTAAGGCATCTGCATCTATCTGACCTTCAATAATGAGAATATCAAAATTAACTTGTACCTTGAAGGGAGAGGTTCCTCCAAAGTGGTCTCTTGATGAAGATGCACATGTTGTTATCGAAAGGCATTGAAGGATGTGTGCAAAATTATCCATCATTTTGTCCCTTTGTCGCATGAGAGCTTGCTCAAGAAACATGTTAATATAATCTTCTGCTCCACCATTTTCTTTTCTGCCGCCACATAGGGTTTCTTGGGTGTGTGAGAGCGATTTTCCTTAAGAGATACAAGCTCAATACCCAACTTGCTATATGTTGGAGCACATATATATTTCTAAACTTTAGACTTTAAATAAATTTCATTCTCGTTTAAATAAAAAACAATGTGCACTTGATTCTCACAGTTGATGAAGTCTTCCATACAATCAAATGATCCTAATCTCTTAGAAGTTATGGAGCCGCATACTCTTTAAAGAGTCAAATCACTAAAGAATATTTCAGAGTTTCAAGTTTCAGAGTTTCATACTTCAGGTGTTTTAACATGCCTCACCTTTGAAGTCCTAATACATGAAAAGTGTTTGATCCTATTCACCATATACACGTATAACTCCCTAAGCTTTAACATGTCATTGTGGGAAGTGGCCTTTTGGGGAAATGACAAAAGATCTAACTTGTAAATATATGAAACGTGAAGTCTCGAAATATTAAACCTTGGTTAATTAAACTAATCTCAATTAAGGGTAATTAATATATTCACACACTCAGAGTTCGGGTATTCACCATCCATCACATTCTAAATTCACGAAACTCGAACTCTCGAAATGTCTTAAGCATTAAACATATTTAATTAAATATTAAAGAAAATTAACTAGTAATTAATCACTTCATAGTTTTGAACATCGGGAATCATATATCAAGCTGTTATCGGATACCTCGAGGTCTGAATGTCTGAAAAGAGTTAAGGTTAAACATGATTAATTAAGAGTTTAAACATTACTTATTTGATGTTAAGTGTTTCGTTGAATCATCGTTTGGATAAATTCAAATTTTCATCTATGCTTTTCCTGATCACAAACCACTAGCCATTAATGGCATTAATAGTTGATCTAGGTAAAATGATTTCAAATAAGATCCCGGATCATCATCCAAATCTTTTCATTAAGGAAGTAAACACATTTTTAGTGAAGGTATACACAAATTCATGCACTTAAGGCGACGAATATATTTCATTCTGAATTTCGTTCGTGTTTTTCACAGAGCAAGCTTAGTGAGATAATAAGTTTTGTGCATTTTTTGTGATAGGTAACACAGTGTTGAGTTTACTACTATCATGGCTCCATGAAAAATGGTTAAAGGGACTGGTGAGATCTTGAGCCAAAACACATATGTCCTCTCAGACACATTGTTGAGAGCTGTGGAGACCATAAAAACATGGATGCAAGTATGTGATATCCTACAATATGAACTAGACAACTATCCATAAGAGTCAGATAATGAGGGGATCAAAACTCAGGCAACAAATCCCAAATACGTAGCTCAAGAAGAGTTGCATAAGATAGCCATGCGACCATGACTCATGTCATATAACAAAATGATAGGTTGGGCCCTGGAGAACGTTGACGTCATGACCAGAGCCATATACCATTCATAGAAAGCTGTTGTTGGATATTTCCACCTAGAACATATATAGGTGATGTACAAATTGTCCCTAGCATTCAAGCATAGTTATAATACCACTTTCTTAAAGGAGTTCAATAAATAAGAATGCCCAAAAGGTGTAAAGAATTACCCTGACTTGATCAAATATTGGTGGGCACGCCCTGAGAAATTCAGAGTAGACACCCATGGAATATACGCCACTACATCATTAGAATCACATATGATGTATTTGGCCATGATGCTCTGTAGAATTTTCAAGAGGGAAAAATCTTCCCACTTCCTATTATCATGGGTACCGATCATGCACAAAGTTGCAAAGGGTTTTTCATTCAATTAGGCCAAGATATTATCAAACAGTTTGGCCAAGGAAATCATCGAATATCATATGTTGAAAGAAAAAGGATGACCTGCCCAATTTTATATGTCATCATACCTTATGGATGTCATTTGTTTTATGACACTGTTTCCTTTGATGGGCTGGAGCTGGACTGCTACCAGTGTCAAACCAATACATCTTTATCATTCAAATCTACGGGAAGATAAAAAGAAAGATTTATTCTATGAAACTTGCAATTATGTGGTGGTGTCGATGCATGTTACTATATATGGGTTCCCACCTCCCAGGATCTCTGACAAAATAGTGACCAACCTGGGGAAGATAGTGGATTGGTATATTGAAGAGAATTTTTCTTATATCAGGGTTTTTGGTTGTTCGATTCCTCCACATGCCTTGCCAAATTTTCTACCAAACCGATTGGTGTGCCATGAAGTAGTGCATTAGACTGTCCTTGGGGGAATCGACAAGGAATGGAAAGCAGTGCCGAAAAAGGTATGCCCCACTTTTCCCTTGCAGATTGGCATGTTTTCGTTGTTAGATTTTGGCCATTCAAAAGAATAGGACGCAACCATGGAGGAAATAAAACTTTTCAATAGATAATTCAAGAAACACGATCCTCAGAAGATCATAGGAAATCACATGGACCTCTACAAATTGAAAATATACGAGCATGAAGATTCTCCCCAGGATGATATATTCTGAGGAGTAAGATCCTATCGGGTATTTTTGAGCCGAGTCCAATATCTGGATCCAGATAAGTTGGTTGAATTCTATAATTTCCAAAGGCACCGAAGTAATGGCCTTCCTAAATTCTTGCAGGGAGAAACCCCAACACCTCCAGCGACACAAAAAATTGAGGTCTAGAGCTTAGAAACAAGGAGCTCCAGTGGAAAAGATGCTCAATAAAATTTGGAGGATACTAAGGTTTTGAATCACAAAGGAGACACCACATTGAAAAATACACTAAGTGATCAATCTAAAGCTCAGACTAGGGCCTTGATAAAAAAGGAAGAAGAAAATCCATCCACACCAAGAAAATTGACTACCGACACATTCGGGAAACAACCATCCACCAAGATGGGAAGCCATGTCCAATATACCGCACCCTTACAGTTTAGTAGAGGGAACTCGAGTGCTGAAGTAGTATTCATAGAAGATCTTACACCTATTTCAGTTGAATAGATGCCCCCTTTTGACTTCTTCTTCAACAAGAAAGGGAGGGTTGTGGTAAAATGAGAAACACACCAAAAGGAGGGTACAATTGTCAAGAGACACAGGGTGTTATTTGATGGACAAGCCTTAGAAGAGGTAGACTTTGCTTCGGAGGTGGCAAGCTCACTGGGAGATTTTGCAACAACAAGCCAGTATTCAGTTGGGAACCTAAAAGAACAATTGAAGCAGAAGGATCTGTTAATGAGCCAATTGAAAAATCAGGTCAAGACTGGGGAACAAAATGTCAGGAGTGAGATGGATAAGATTTTTGAACAGATTAGAGCCTGTGACAGACAAGAAATTCAATATCTCAAATTCAGTCTCAACGAAATGCAAAAGAACGCGTAGGCAAGTAGAGAATGGGCCAGTCAACAAGTAGAGTTGGTAAAACGAATACAGGACAAAATAAACTTAATTGAAAACACGGTTGTATATATGGTAGTTTTCCAAGATCGGGCACTGGAGGTGCGCAAAAAACTACATTCAGCACAACAAAGCCTTTTTAGTAAGGTGGAAGATGTCCAAAATCATTTTCAGGTGGTAGACCAATCCTTAAATAACATTTTCTTAAAGGAGAGAGAGGCCATCACTGCTCGAGCTACTTTCCAGGAGATAGATGTGTCATCAACAAGAGAATAAGTATCCATGATCTCTAGATTGTCTCTTTTGGAGAAAACTAGAGGCGATATAATACTGAAGACCTGGGAGGCTAACATAGCTGAAAGTAAAATATTAGCTATGGAATTGAAGAAAGCTTGTGAAGAATCATTTCATTCAATTGACAAAGAGTCATTAGGCCTCGACAAAGATAATATCTTTGAGGTCCTGGGGAAATTTGACATAGAAAACAATCAACTTAATTTCATAACAAACATGGAAGAGGCTCGGGATGAAATCTTGCAGTTGAAACAAATTCATATTACCTAGATTCATAAATGGATAGTCGGTCCTAGTCTACAACTACAATGTACATATTCAGAAGACATGAGAATGGAATATAGGATTCCTCACTTAGAAAATAAGTTGTATAATTTTTAGGCAAACGAAAAAACTGAGCCTTCCAGATTGGTGGTGCATTTCGTAGTCAAATGTGTGCAATGTGTCAAGTAGGGGAAATCCAAGATGTCTAAGAAAAAATGAGACGATGTGGGAATATCATGTACTCAGATCACGATTAGAGACCAGTTGTTTCTGAGATGGATAACAAGAAGGAGAAATGTCTCTTCCAGCGTGGCGAAGAGACAGGGGAGATGCAAGTGAAGCGTTTCAAATTTCACGTATTGTAATATTTTTTGTTTTAGAAATAAGGAAAATTCCAACTGCTTAGGGTTGAGATTTTTTTTTTGTATAAATACATATTTCAAAGACTTAACACGGGCTACTTCTTGCCGCATTGTAACTAAGAAAACTCATCCTTTTGTGAGTATTAATACAAGTGCAGACAAGGATTCCAAATTTTGTGCAGTTTGAGTTATGTTCTTCTTTTGTATTCCATATCTCTAGTTTTCTTTATGTTACTCCTTGGTAAGTGAGTGTTTACAATTTAATATAACATCTATTGTAATAACATTTTATCAGTTATTTGATAAGCAAGCAATTTTTCCTCTGTATTCACTATAAGTAAACAAGACCTGCAAGCTACTTCGATCAATGTATCTTATGTCCTTTCAAGGGTGCATTCTATATTTTCTTCTACTGTAAACAAGGTAATATTCATCTGTTATTGATGCCTCATTTTTTTTAACAGTTTTGTAATTTTCTCTCGCGTCACTTGATTTTATTACTCGACTCGAACAATGAAACACGACCTCTTTCCTGTTCAGTTATTAATTTCATTTAAGGGTTAATTATCATATAATTAACGGAAGAAAAAACACCTTTTAAAACTCCTTAAATTCTTGATGCCTTGACATTACTCTTTGAGCCTTAAGTGTAATCTCAAGAGCAACATCTTTTTGTCGCCATTGCCAGAGACAGAGAAACAAATTTTTTTTCCTTGGGAGAATGACACAGTAAGTTTCTCTCTTTGATAGTGAACAAAGATTGAATACATTTATAAGGATAAATTTTATCTTTCACTTGACGAATCCACAATATATAAAATGGCATTCGGTAGAAAGAATACCAGGAAGAACCCAGACGATCAGTAGACTACACCTGTATATGACCCTGAAAAGCTATTAAAACCAAGGGGATACCTCAAGCAGACTGCTACATCCACAAGTAAGGTTTACCAACCCAAAAATGTGCAAACTAATGATAAGGTTCCACTTGAACAGTCAACCTCACAAGAAGGTTATACACAAAGCCACTTCGGAGATACACCAACTAATAAGCTTGAAGCTGAAACCTTAAACCCTGAGCCGATTCTACCCAAGATTAAAGCTGAGATCAATTCGATTTTCCCCTTGAATAGTAAAGGTAAAATATCCCTTTCGATACCTGCTTTTATTGATATCCCGTTGGTCCCCGAAGTAAATGTTTTAGCTCCTAAAAATTTTGAGGACTATATCTCTTACCCTAATTCAACTCTTGTTGGTTCTCCTATTTATATATCCTATAAATCCAAAGAACCTAGTCCTCACTTCCCTTTTCCCCCCTTTTCATATTTTCTGTCTCCTAACAGTCAGTTTCCAGAACCTCCTTCACTTCATCCTGAGGCAGTAGAGAGGTCACTAGCAATTTAAAAAAATCCTCTCTTTAATTCCCAAAGTTCATCCCCTCGATATCAAATGGTTGTTGTGGAAGGAGGCAGCATCGGAGGTGGTGTTGGAGGAGGAGGTGGTGCCAGAGGTGGTGCTAGAGGATGAGGGGTCAAGGACCACCATCTCCACCCCCTAGGTTGTTTTCCAAAGTGGTAGCCATATATGCTCCTTTAGTCCTTCTCCCTGTTCTTCATGATTTACCAGAAAGTTATATGAATAAATTACCAAAATTTATGGGAGAAGGAGATTTAACTTCCATAGAGCACATCGATTTTTTTGACCAATTCGTTGATATATTTGGCATTAAGCATGAGGATGTTTATTCAAGACTTCTAGTACAAAATTTTGAAGTTCAGGTAAGACTTTTTTTTCGAGGGATTCAGGTAGGTTCTATAGCATCTTATGATGCACTAGAAAACACCTTTTTAAGGTAGTGGGGAGAGAAGAAAGATCACTTGTATTATCTGACCAAGTTTGGAGCTCTAAGGAAAAATACTTCTGAGTTAGTCCTAGAATTCACCCAGAGGTTTAATAAACTCTATCATAAAATCCCAACAGAGGTCAAACCCTCTCAACCCACAACTAAGGTGAATTTCGCAGGGGATTTCTAGCCGGACTTTGTCTTACTTTTGAGGGACAGGAGATCGACTGATCTCACTAGAATGCAAGACGATGCCATTGAAATTGAATCGAACATGATGGAATTAGGTAAACTAAAGGAAAATTTCGAAATGAGAACCAAAGAAACCAAATGCTTTAGGGAACAAGTTGAAACTTTTGGAACTGGGAAGTCCACGGAGGACAAAATGGATGACATGGCTAAAATAATTAAAGAATTATCAAACAAAATCTCCAGAATGGAATTTGACCAGGATAAACCTAATCCTTTTTCTAGGAGAGATTTCAAAAGGAATCCAAATCCCCTCATCCAACAAAGACTAGTAAAAGATGAAGATTAGAAAATCAAAGCTTCTTTCAAAACAAAAAACTTTATGCAAAGCGATGATGTACAAGACTTTGAGGGGTTAGATGAATATATTGGCAGCCTGAGGGATAACGATCAAGAACCTCACCTAACCAGACAAGATTATGAAATGTCTTTAGATCAAGAAACACTGTTTGGAAACAAGACAAGTATAAATAATATGGGAGAATTTGATTATCAAGGAATCATCGACTCTATAATGGTTGATCTTCAACAAAAATATAATTTAAGGCCTAGAGATAAAAATTCTACAACTACTCCACCAAGGAATATCTTGTCGAGAAATAAAACAAATGAGGCAGCTCAAACATTCACTGAAATGCAAGCTGCCAAGACAAAGACAACTGAAATGCAAGATGCCAAGACAAAGACAACCGAAACTAAAGAAAAACAAACCAATAGGAAATAAAAAAGATAAACAAAGATCCCAACTAGAGAGGCCGAAAAGACAATTGGAAGTTTCAGTCGGGAAAATGAAATTAATAAAATCAAAATTCCTATGCCCCTAGTTGAATTAGAAAAAAATCCGATGTATAGAAAACAAATTGCCAAAATGATAAATTTCTCAGATACTGAAAGTCATGTAGATACTATTAATTTTGAATATGATAGACCTACTATAATGTTTGGTCCACATATCGAAAATGTTAAAGATCCTGTTACTCCTTTTTATATTACGCTGACTGTGAATGATCACCTACTCCATAACTATATGTTGGATTATGGAGCCTTGCATAACTTAATTCCCAAAGTTATTATGGAAAAATTGGGCCTCGAGGTTACCAAACCATACTGAGATTTGTATTCTTTTGATTCAAGAAAGGTTAAATGTGCTGGTATGAAAAAAGATTTGGTGGCTAATCTTGCACAGATCCCTGTGAGAAGTATTCTCATGGATGTAGATGTTGTTGATGTTCCTACGAAATATGGCATGTTGTTATCCAGTTATTAGGGTGCCAAAATTGGAGGATCTCTTCAATTAGACATGACATATGCTAAAATCTTGATATTCAGTGGACAATTCACCCATCTATATAGAGAGACAAGATTGACATATACCATAAGTGACCCACAGAACCCAAATAATTATTTGGTTTATGTCACAGATCAAGATTTAGGAAAATGTATATTATCCATTGATGATGGTTTTGATGAATGTACAAAAGAAAATAATACAGAATAAAATGATTCAGAAAAAGAAAACAAATAAATCAAATAAAAAAACAAAAATGTAAATAGCATAGGGGTCTGGAAAATGTTCTTTTACGGTGATTCATCTTGGGAAGGGGCCAGAGGTGGAGTTCTTTTTGTGGCACCCAGAGATGAATTCAGAATTCCTTTCTCATATAGGTTACAGTGGGACATTGACTATACGAATAATGTATGCGAATATGAAGCTCTGATATTAGAATTGAAGGCTGCCCGGAAGTTGAAAATTGAAAATCTAATAGTTTACGACGATGCATAATTAATTGTAAAATAGATAAGGCAACAGTATCAAGCCAATCATCCAAGGATAAGGCTATAGAGGAACTGTGCCTGGGATTTGATCAATTTTTTTTTCTTATTGTTCAATATTCATCATATTCCTAGGGCATAAAACCAACAAGTTGATTCCCTAACAAAAGTGGCTGCTACTTTTATGCCACCTACAGTCTTGAAGTTAAAATACCACATAGAAATCAGGAACAGGCCTTCAATACCAAATAATGTCCAAAACTAACAAGTTTTTGAAGACGATGAATAGATCAATCTATTTCTAGAAATGGTGGATGAATTTTCTGAAACACACATCGACCAGGAAAATCAAAATGACCCTACTTGGATCATGTAAGAAGAGGAAAATCCTCAGAAGTTCCAAGATAAGATCGCTAACCACCGCATGTTGGTGTTAAAAAACAATCAAATTACTAGGGGTCTAATTTCGTTAGAGAGATTATTGGATAAGGATGATATACCTCTAAAGTCTACCTTGCGACCTCAGCCATAAGAGGTTGAATATTGTGACATAGGTACTAAGGAAAACCCCAAACTGGTCAAAATTTCTAAATACCTTCCACCCAAAATGAAAAGTAATTACGTTGAATTACTCAAAAAATACAAATATGTCTTTGCCTGGTCTTACAAAGAACTGAAAACATATGATACCACTATTATCAAGCATAAAATCCCTTTGAAACTAGGCATCAAACCTTTCAGGAAAAAGATCAGACAGATAAACCTGATACTCCTACCTATAATAGAAAGAGAGGTAAAAAATCTTCTGGATGCAAAAATTATTGTTCCACTCAGATATTTCGAGTGGGTAGCTAATTTAGTTCCAGTTAGAAAAAAGAACAATGAAATTAGACTCTGCGTAGATTTCAGGAACCTAAACAGATCAACTCTTAAAGACAATTATCCACTCCCTAAAATGGATCATGTTATGATAAAATTGGTCAGGGATAACCAAATGTCTCTGATTGATGGATTTTCAGGTTACAATCAAATTGCGGTCCACAAATATGACAAAGAGAAAACTGCATTTACCACTCCATGGGGTACTTTCATGTATGACAAAATGCAATTTGGTCTGATGAAGGCAGGGGCCACTTTTCAACAAGCGATGGTGTTGGCACAGGGGAATAACTAGGGTTCAACGCTTCAACAACACACCAACAAAACCCTAACTACCATCCCTTTCGGCAAAACCTGCGAAGCCAATGAAGTCTCACTCGAGGTAGAAACAAGGGTAGTTGTAGGACTCAGATGTCTGCAACCTAGTTGGGACACAGATTTGTGATTACAATACCTTAACATAACACTTAGTAGTTAACATTCATCAACATTTAACCCTTACTCACATTAAAGATTCAAACCCTAATTACAGAGTAGCGCAATATTCAACCAGATCTAACACTTTCAAGCACTTAGCACATAGAAATACATCAGATCTAGCATTCATTCACATTACTAAGAACTAAGCTATAATATCATATGCATCTAACATATATCATTGCACTAATCATACATCACATCAATGATTATAATGCACAAAGAAACCACAAAACATGATATACGTGGTTCACCCCAGTGTGGGGCTGCATTCACCAACACTTCTCTTCTTTATTATGTTATCTCAATATTCTACAAGAACAGAGCCACCAGTTTCTACTTTGCATAAGACATAAGATCTGTGCTCACCTCGCTAGATCCTCCTTCCTTGAGCTATGTTTTACCACAAATACTTCTTACAAGCTGCACACAAGCCTCTTACAATCACTTGCACTTAGCTTTACAAGTTCTTAACACACGGTAAGCACAAATCCTTCTTACAAGTTGCACACAAGCCTCTACAATCACTTACACTTATCTCTACAAGTTCATAACACACAGTAAGCACAAATCCTTTGTAATCGCATAGATCAAACTCTAGCACTTAACATCTTTTCCTCATTACCCTTAGTACCCACTTACTTACATCGCCTATCTTTCTATTTATACATTACAAAATGGGCCTAAACATGGGTAAACCCATGGGCCAACATCCCATACCTGCTACATAAACCCTAAACCCAAACATTCCCTAAGAAGATGCCAAGATCCCACGATCTCCGCTTCTCCTTGCACTCCACCTTCGACCAGCCTATCAAAGTCCCAAAATTGGTCAAACATGACGCAAGTTCTCCAAAACTTGGTCAAGGGCCAACAGGCCCCCAACACTCACCTGTCACACGTCTTGAGTCACTCTAATATGGGTAACTCTAGCTCAAATTCCTTGAGCTTGGCTCAAGCTGCTTCGACCTATTTCTTCACTAGAGTCTCTTGGTCGGCGAACTCTTGAATAACCTTCTTCATCATAGGTCCTTCCAATCATCATTCAACTAAGTTGACTACTTGTTCTAGTGGTGCACCTTGTCCTTCAATTTCCTCAAAAAGTATGCAAGTTGTATCCTGCACTGGCTGGAGTCATTTGGTTACTTCCATGACCTTACTTTGAATGGCATGGGCCTGTTGTTGAACCATGCATTGTTCCTGGGATATTTTTATCCCCTCGACTAGTGATAGTAGCTTCAACTATGCTTGCACTATTGTTGCTTGTTGTTTTTCCTCTTGGAGCTGTGACTCCAGTGTCCTGAGCTCAGAGTCCTCTGCAAGAAGCTCGTAGGTATGTGCACGTCAACTACTGAGTTGTTTTCATTCCAAGGCTAATTCCTTGATTCTCTCAACTGTGCTCCTCACAGTTTCTTCTTTTATATCTTGCACTTCCTACGGAGTGCTTGGCACTACTTGTAACTCCAATTCAACTATCCTCTGTTGGAGCTATTGAATGGATTCGACAAGATTCCCTACTTGTCTTTCTACTGGGTCTTCTTCCATCTGTTCTAATCCGGTCACATAGAAAATTTCTCTAATGACTTCTTCTTTAACTCCAATATCCTCTGCGAGCAGTTGTTCCTTATCCTTCTGAATCCGCGCTCTATCCTATGCAAACTTGGCTTGGATGTCGTCTCTTTCCTATTGCACAACCCAACGTTTTTCTCTAGCTTCCTCTTTTGCTTTCTTTAGGGCCTCTGTGGCCTGCTCTTTTTCTTCCTAGACACGATGAAGGTGAGCTTCGGTTGCATCAACTATTCGACAGAGTTGCGCAGGTTTGTCTCCCAACTTTGTTCCTTCAAATGTTCATCTGTGTACACTGCACGGCTGGAGTGGAGGGCTTGATGTACCCCTTTCATCGCCTCTTCAATTCTTTCATGCATGGTCTCTTGTTTGGCTTCATTATGCTGTAATATATATTCTGAGGTATCTGAGATAGCGGTGATGATGAAATCTATGTCATCCATTGTGAGCACAGTTTGCATTTGTGGTTTAGTAGCTTTAGACTTCTTCCATGATGTAGGTTTCATGGGGGAAAAATTTATTTTCTTGTAGGTCTCAGCTTCATCAATAGGGTCCCTAGGCAGTGTTACTTCACCTTGTTTCTTCTCATCTTCTTCTCCTTTGTCTTCTTCTTTGTCTAATTCGTCATCACCTCCACCTCCAGGTGAGTCTGAAGTAGTCTCTTCTGATGCACTTTTCATCTTCTGTACTTCTTCCATTTTCTTCCTTCTTCTACTGTTGGGTGCATCATACTCTTCGTGAGTGACTAGAGGAATTCCAATTAGGTTGAGCTCAGACAATTCTACCTAGTCGACTGGTACAAGGAGCTCTATGGGCCACTCCTAATTTATTTCTTCCATGGCCTCCTCAGTGAGATTGTAGTAAGATTGGAGATCTTATTTATGTTCGTCTCCTCGTGCAGTGATATAAATCAAATGTCTATATGTGCGGACCTTCACAAATGGTATGAATCTGTGTAGGGTATTCATTGTCATGCAAAGGGATGACTCAATATCCCACTTCAACTACAGGTAATAGGTGTGGAACACCGCATTTGATTGTCATTTTTTATCCATGTTGCTCGAATACCAGAGCATGGTGAACTTCATGGCTAAGGGTTTTGATGTCTAAATATCAGAGAAGTTCACACCTTCCAGGTTCTCCCTAGCAATGAAGGCAATGTGCAAGATACCAGATATATAAAATATGCAGAACAGAAATGAAATGCTAGAAATGACAGAATGACAGTAAAATATCCAGCATAATCTTCACAATACACAGAAATGATATACGAAATAGCAATAGAAATAGCACTTTGATTCAAATAGCAATGTTCACAGGCCTCTTTGAGGGGGAAACCTCCAGTCGAGCAGCGCTCTGTTACAATAATCTCCAAGCTAGGGTTCTCATACCCTCACCTCTTATTTATACTAAATATGTCTATTAAGAGAAGCATCTAGAGGAAGATCCTTCTAGAAGCAGAAGCTTCTA
>ML790530.1:74293-86838 GCA_009831015.1 Picea engelmannii | reverse complement strand
GAATCCTCGAGACCCAATGCAAGTCAATGCTGACCTTCTCCTTTACTTTGTCGGGATTTTCTCTATCGAGATCTCGACACTCGCAGTGTCGAGCACATCGTTTTACCGACTCTCGAACCCCGATGCACCGAAACTCCGATGCGCTCACGGGTTGACTTTTCAACGTCCCGTCACCTCTATCGGGAATTTGGGGTTCATGATTTCACGAATCCTGATGCAACGTTTTCAGCACTTCTCACTGCAAAACTCCAATAGCTCGTGCCACCTGTCCTCCACTCGTCGACTCCACTATGGCCCACACTATATTTTATCTGTCGAGATATCGTGTATCGTGATATCGCGATTCCTGTTGCAATGTTTTGGAGTTTCAATCCATGAAACCCCGATATGCCAATCCACAAGTAGATCCAATGGTCCCCGTGGCCCTGATCAATGGCTCTGCCCCTCCTGAGCTTTGATATTTGGAAATACTTCACCATATCTCACCTGCACCTTCTCGAGATCTAACGGTCCATGAAAATTCATGGATTCTCCTTAGAGAATATTGTCTATCCTTCCTTCCTTGGTGATCCCTGCGACAACCAAGTGTTCCTCCACGGAACTTGTCCTCCTGCTCGTAAACTTATGACGGTTCTTTCCAACCTTCAGGTCACAACTTCTCTGCGTTATCCCCCGATGAATTTTGAAAGCCCTATTCTCCCTGAGTTTCCTTATGATTCTGAGCCTTAGAAAGACTCTTTCATGCACTCCTTGTGGAAACCTTTCAAACACTTTCTAAGTGTTGAAGTCTCCTCGACTCTGTGCACACCTTGCAACAGCAGTATTTCAACCCTCGCTCAAGTTCGCAACCCTGAATTTCACTCGGCCTGCACACTCCTTACACGGCTCCTGGTGCCCAACTGCACTTTGAGAAAATGAGAATAAAAGTTGTCTCTAACCGAACCCTCTGTCAATGCACTTCTTGCGGACACTTTGATTGCACTCCTTGCAGGAAGTCTCTGGCTCAAATAGAGAAACAATTGAAACTCATTCCATCTTCTTCTCAGACTTCAATTCAAACATGAAATCATATACACAGCATATAAAAGCAAATGTGTAACTGGAAGCAAACATTCATGAGCATATCAACATCAATACACAAAGAACAGACACAAAACCATGAATTTGAATCAATCTCTTCTATTAATTCAAGTATCTGTACATGGGTGTTCTTACACGACTCTCTGCATGCTCTTGCTCTTCCTCTGATAATGTTACAATACACAATGAGGGTGTCTATATCCCGTTTCCCTCTTGCGCTCTAAAGCTATCAAATCTATAATTAAATTCTACCTACTTGCATTAGCTAATTTAAATGCCTCCTATCTACTTAAGGACGAGAGAAATCCACTCAAGGTCCATTACAATATACAAAGAGCGCTTCATCTTAATTGCTACATTTAAGATCACGCAACAATTCCAAAGTGTTTTCAAAATTTGTGTTGGTTTATCTAGTTGTCCTCCACTTCTGCGTTGGCTCGCTTGATGTGTTGGCGATGCTCCTGCATCACAACGTCATCAGAATCCTCTCCAACTATGGTTTGACTGGGCATATCCCCTTCGGGAGGTATGCAGTGATGACTGTGTAGTCGAATTCCCTCGAGATGCTGTCACGACACATCGCACCAACCAAAGGTGGGATGTAGATGGGCAGGATAGATGGGATGAGCTTCGCATTTGCTAAGTCATCATGTTCTTTGTTCATTTCTCTGTCGTATCTCAGGATGGTCCAGATCCATGAGCAGTCGATGAGGATGCTTACACTTCTCTCGTCGATGAGGCTTGGATGCCTGCAGACATCACCTTCTTGGCCATGAGGTCTATTAGGATCTCTTCGAAAACTTTTTCTACTGCGCTAATTTCATCCGACATGCACACTTGATATCTGATATCTTAGGTCGGTGAACAAAACTCAAAGTAACAAAATGGATGGTGAGATCTCAATTATCATTGTGTAAAAGAAACTAGTTCTATGTGGGCTCGGATAATCACAATTGGAAAAAGTGTTCTCGGTGCAATGCTCAATGGGATAAATAAACAACATCGTAACATACTCTACCAATGGGCAGGAATGCCTCAATCAATTTTATTCCATCCGTTATGGTGTGGTACCAATGGTCCAGTGGTGATCATTCCAACAATAACTGTGTTTCTATCCGTTCTGGAGCATCGTTCTAATGGTCAGGATGCCTCCAACGGTCATATTTCTTTGCCATGGTGAAATTCTAATCTTCGTTATTTTGATATCCTGATGAAGTTCTAGTTCTGCAAACTTTCTTTTTGCGGAGTCCTCCCTGGGACTTCCTATAACTTTTCTAACTTTGCTTTCTTCTTGCTGAGATTTCTAGCTTTCTTTCCTAAAATTTGGGTCACTGGTTTCCTCTTTCCGTTATCATTCTTATCTCCTCTTGGCATGGTAACTTCACACTATGGAGGGTCTTTCATAGGGTTCGAGGATAATACTTCTTCTCTTTCTGGGGTAGGTGCTCTACTTTCTTGTACAGATAGTTGTTTCAAGTCTTCCTGTGTTCTTTCAACTTTGATGACCAGATCGATGGTCTTTAGTAGCTTCAATTGGTCCTCTTGTTCTTTCAGTAATTGTGCTATTCTCCTAGCGATGAAATATCTTAGTTCTTTCTTTTTTTGTTCTATATCCTTATTTTCTTGTTTCCTTCGTATCTGATCTTTCTCAATCTAGGTTTTTCCTATAAAAATAGCAAATGGGGTGTTGTTCTCAACAAACTTAACAATCTCAAATTCTTCTTCCGTTGAAGTGCCATGAGCACTCACAGATGTCTGGGTAAGTATTCCATGTAGGGTTATAAACTTTCCTCTAAATAATCCCTTTCCTCCTAATGAGGGAACCATAGCAGGCTTTCCCAAAATTTCCCAAGTTCTTTATGTCATGATATTCACCTGCGTTTCCTCATCTAGGACACATTCCATGTCGAAGTCTCCTATTTTTGTTTCTATGTGCTCCTTTTATTTTAAGATCTCTGATAAGTTGATATCTTTATGATTGTTCAGGGTTTCTTTTATTTGTAATAATACAGTCTCTGATTCTTTCTATGGTTCTATCATATCCTTAGTTTCTTGTCCTGTCTGATAGTTTTCTTGCCTCATATTCATCTTTTCAACTTTGGCAATCATTCTAGGGAAATCCAAAACTTCATGTCCAATAGCCTTACAACAAAGGCAAATAGGAACTCTACCAGGGAATTCCTTAGCAAGATGTCTAGGTCTTCTGCATCTATAGCAAAGAGTTAATCCTCTCTTTCTCTTGAACGATCCCCAACCGTTCCTGTACTACGCACTGGGATCACAGTGGTGGGTCTGCAAAAAATTATTTCTAGGATCCTGCGTCAACTTGTTAGTCCAAACATTCTTTCTATTCATAGGAATAACATATCTTTCATTATTTCTATCAGATCTATTCATATCGATTCTTCTTTCTTCTAGTTGTAACCTAGTTTTCAGATTAGGACCAAATCTATTAAACATACCTAGATCCATTCTTTTGAAATAAAATATTTCACTTATATTACCTTTATTAGAGCACAAAGCTTCAAGATCTTACCCCTTTTCTTCAGATCAGACTTCTCTTCTTAGCACAGAGCTTCACAAGTCAAGTAGAATACTGCGCACTAGGGAAGCAGATATGCACACAGAGCTTTCTCTTTTCTTCAGTTCCCAGCAATCATAGTTTCATGTACCAGAAACAGAACCATTTTTTGGCATGGGGGAAGACCCTGACTTCAACACTTCAACATCGCACCAACAAAACCCTAACTACCAACCCTTTTGACAACACCTGTGAAGAAGATGAAGTCTCACCCGAGGTATAAATAGGGGTGGCTATAGGACTCAGATGTATGCAACCTATCTGGGACACAGATTTGTGATTACAATACCTTAACAGAGCACTTATAAATTAACATTCATTATCATTTAACCCTTACCCACATCGCAGATTCAAACCCTAATTACAAAGCAACATAGTATTCAACATGATGTAGCTCTTTCAAGCACTTAGCACATAGAAATAGATTAGATATAGCATTCATTAACATTACTAAGAACTAAGCTATAATATCATATGCATATAACATATATCATTGCACTAAGCATACATCACATCAACGACTATAATGAACAAAGCAACCACAACACATGATATACGTGGTTCACCCTAGTGTGGGGCTATGTCCACCAACTCTTCTCTTATTTATTATCTTCTCTCAATATTCTACAAGCACAGAGCCACTAGAACCTACTCTGCATAGGATAGGAGATCTGCGCGCACCTTACCAGATCCTCCTTCCCCAAGATAGGTTTAAGCACAAAGCCTTCTTACAAGCTGCATTGAAGCCTCTTACAATCACTTGCACTTATCTCTGCAAGTTGTTAACAAATAGTAAGAAAAAATCCTTATTACAAGCTGCACACAAGCCTGTTACAATCACTTTCACTTAGCTCTACAATTTCTTAACACACAGTAAGCATAAAACCTTTGCAATCACATAGATCAAACTCTAACACTTATCATCTTTTGCTCATTACCCTTAGCACCCACTTACTTACATCGCCTAGCTTTCTATTTATACATTATAAAAAGGGCCTAAACATGGGTAAACCCATGGGCCAACATCCCATACCCATTACATAAAACCTAAACCCAAAAATTCCCTAAGAAGGGGCCAAGATCCTGCAATCTCTGCTTCGCCTTGCGCTCCGCCTTCAACCAGCCTGTCGAAGTCCCGAAATTGGTCAAACGTGACCCAAGTTCTCCAAAACTTGATCAAGGGCCAACAAATGGAAATATCCTTTATCGGTGAGAGCTATAAGTTTGTTGTTATCTATCTTGATGATTTAACTATTTTTTCTAACTCTGATGTAGTGCACTTGGTACACGTCAAATAGATGTTTGAGAAATGTCGGAAATTCAGTTTGTCCCTAAATCCCAAGAAATCTCATTTTGCAATGCATGAAGGTAAACTCTTGGGTCATATAGTATCTAAGGAAGGAATAAAAATTGATCCAAAAAGAGTTGAAGCCATAGATACAATAAATATTCCTAGAAACATAAAGGAAATTCAATCTTTTTTAGGATTAATAATTTTTTTAAGAAGATTCATTCCAAATTTCACTGAAAAATGTTAAATTGATTACAGATATGCTAAAAAAGGAAATCAAGGTCAAATTAACGACCGAGGCTAAACCATCTTTCGAACGCATCAAGAAAACGATAGGAGAAGAACTAGTGCTAGCCAGTCTGGACTACATGACGGAGTTCTTGATATTTTCATTCGCATCCAAACACACTATCGCAGTCATGCTCTTACAGAAGAACGATGAAGGTTTTGAGCAGCCAATAGAAATTTTCAGTAAAAGCCTCAAAGGCGTCGAGTTGAAATATGACAAACTGGAAAAACAGGGATATTCTATGGTGAAATCCCTCAAATCTTCCAGAACATACGTGATGCCTTCCAAGATAATTGCCTACGTACCAACCAAATCTATTAAAGGCATATTGGTGCAACCAAATAGTGATGGAAGGAGGGGTCGATGGCTACCCAAGATTCAGAAATTCGATCTTGAGGTAAAACCGACTAAGCTCGTCAAAGGTCAAGGCATGACTAAGTTATTAGCCGAATCAAATTTCAGAGAACTCATAAAAAATCATCTGCAAGATTACGAAGAACTTATAGACATAGAATAATTTGATGTGGAGACTCCTGAAACTCAGATTCAAGAAACATTCTCCTCCTCAGCTTGGTATAGCGACATAGTTTCATATCTTCTGACTCTTTAGTGTCCAAGTGACATGACTCCTTCCAAGGCGAGAACATTGAAGTTGCGTGCAGTAAAATATTGTATCATTTATAGTGAATTATATTGGAAGGATCCCCTAGGATTTTTATTAAGCTACTTAATCGAATCCGAAATAGAGAACGTCATAAATGTTAGAAAAACAGGACTGTGGAGAAATAAAATAAAACAAATGTGCAAACAAAACACAAAAGATACACAATACAATAAAGACACAGATTTATGTGGTTCACCTAGTGTGGGCTATGTCCACCAGAGAAATTGCCAGGTCCTTCCTTTATTATTATCCAACAAATGAAGGAACACAACCTACAGCAAAACCCACTGTAACTTCCTCTTCTTTCTCTCACAGTCTCCTCTCTCAGAATACAATACTCACCATAATGCATAGCCACAATACATTTCCCTCATAACAGAGGGTTTCCTTCTAGGGAAAAAAAACCTAACACAATTTATACCATTAGATCTGCGACCTTATAATGAACTGTCCATATTTACAATGAAATTACAATATACATTTACAAGGTAATTTTTCCTTCAGCCCCAAACCCGCTTCAGGGGACGCTACCCCCGAACCCCTGCTGGGGGCCCGCTTTCCCCCGAACCCCCTAGCCGAGGGGATAACCCCCCCAGACCCCGTAGAGGGGGTACCCCCCCTCTACACTCTCCCATGTGGAAGAGTGTACATACTTCTGGGGTGTAAATTCTTCATGGGGTATAAACACGGCTGAAAGAAAGGACCTATGAATCAGGAAGATAATCAGGCTCCATAACCAACAATCTCCCACTTGAAGACTGATCTCAACAACTCCACCACTGTTGTATATGATGGACTCTAAACCTTCTTAGACCTGGAAAATTTCCCATCTTCATCTTCATTCTTGAAGACCAACTGAAACTGAGCAGAAACTCAATTTCTCTTTGGTTACTCCCTTTGTTAACATGTCTATAGGATTCTGGCTAGCGGGTATCTTTTCCAAATTCAAATGTCCATCTTCCAAGGCAGATCGTATGAAGTGGTACCTAAATTGTATATTCTTAGTCTTTGAATGGAAGGTTGAGTTCTTTGCAAGATGAATTGCACTCTCACTGTCACAGTACAACCTATTATTCTCCTTCTTCTTTCCCAATTCCTCCATAAACCTTTGTAACCAAATCATCTCTTTACTAGCCTCTGTAGCTGCAACATACTCTGCCTCTGTTGTTGAAAATGCAACAACCTTTTGCAGTTTCTAAATCCAACTTACTGTTGTTCCACCTATAGTAAAAACATACCCTGTGGTGCTCCTCCTGTTGTCTTTATCACCTGCCATATCTGATTCAACATATCCCTGTAGGAAAGTATTTGAACCTCCAAAACATAATGCATGAGTAGAAGTACCTCTCAAATACCTGAGAATCCACTTTACTGCCTCCCAATGTTCTTTACCTGGATTGTTCATATACCTGCTCACAACTCCCACTGCATGTGCAATATCTAGTCTTGTGCAAACCATTGCATACATCAAGCTACCAACTATTGATGAATAAGGGACCCTGGACATGTATTTTATGTCCTCCCATGTCTTGGGAAACATTTCCTTAGTTAATTTGAAATGGTTGGACAAAGGTGTACTAACTGGTTTTGGATTCTACATTCTAAACCTCTCCAACACCTTCTTTGTGTACTCACCCTGAGACAATGTCAATTTGCGATTTTTTCTGTCTCTTATTATTCTCATGCCAAGGATTTTCTTTGCAACACCCAAATCCTTCATCGCAAATGAATTGGCTAATTTCTTCTTGAGCATATTTATATCCTGAATATTAGACCCTGAAACAAGCATGTCATCTACATACAATAGAAAGATAATATAACTTCCATTTTCTAGCCTTTTAAAATAAACACAATGATCAGAATGACATCTACTATAACCATGTTCTATCATAAACCTATCAAACTTCAAATACCATTGCCTTGGAGATTGCTTTAGGCCATACAATCTCTTCTTCAACCTGCATGCCAAATTATCCTTCCCTTTGACATCATACCCCTGTGGTTGTTGCATATAAATCTCTTCCTCCAAATCCCCATGGAGAAAAGTCATTTTTTCATCTAACTATTCAAGATGCAAATATTCTACTGCCACAAGACTTAAAATAGTCCTAATTGAAGTCATTTTAACAAGAGGAGAAAATATTTCATCAAAATATATACCTTTTGTAGTGTCCCCAAGGACGAGCCCCGTTGTAAACCATGTTCTGAAAAGAATTGTAATTACGTTTTATAGGTTGGTGAGCCAAGTTTTTATAAGCTAGAGGCTTATGTGTTTGTTAGGCCAGGGAGCCTAAGTGTTGAAGGCCAAGAGCCTGCTGTTGTACTTGTATGTATGAAAAACATTTAATAAAATATAAACACCGCCAGGTGCAGACTGACCACGATGAATGAGTGAAGGGGGACTGAGCATCCACAGAGTGGGCAAGGAATTAGGGGTTGGAAGGTGGGAAAGGGGCTAAGTGATGAGCCTGGGGACTAAGACTAAGGGGCTTAAGCCTGGGAATAATATTTTAATATTATTCCAAAAGAACATGTGCATTTTATGTTTCATTGCATCCTAAGTTTTGGAAAGGGTAAGCGTGAAAAGGGGAGGCATGCTAATGGAACACATGCAGTTCCAAGGGTGACAAGTGTTAGCCCTGGTGCATGCAAATAAAATGGCCAGGAGGAGCCGTGAGAGGGCTCTCCTCCATTCTACCAGATGGTCTGAAGGTAAATGAGGGTACCTCTACAAAAGAATACACTAGTGCATCCCTGAAAGCCGAAAAGCCTGGGTTGACTTCTGAGAGAGTCGGTACCACCCCTGTCTGAACAGTTCAAACCTGTGTTGACCCTGCGTGGATTGTTTTTCATGCATCCCCGACAACCAGAGCGTGAGTCTATTCTATGCTAGCGGATTTGGAAATAGAAGTGACCAGCCATTCTTGAACCTGTTAGCAAGCCCGTGCCTGTTTTCCTCGTGAGTTGTTGTGACCACACAGTGATGGACTACGTGGGGTCTTGTTGGCTAGAGGTGCAACATTCGCTCCAGGTGAGAGAGTGTGGGAAGGAAGGAGAGGACTCCTGGAAGGAACCCTGCAGTTGCCACCAAGCTCGGAGACTTCCGGTCCAGCCTGTTCCTTCAACCCAAGGCAAGGGAGATTAGCAGCCGAAGGACTATCCAGGTGACAGAGAAGGTGTATACTCCTAGGGTGGAACAGGCATGTGGGGAATGAGGGTTTGTGGGCAATGAGCGTGGGAGGTTCCTTGGAGAGAATCCCTTCCTTGTGGTTGTGTGTTGTTTTCCCTGTAACCTCAGCCTAGCCAAGTATTCCTTGTCTCGGGATGGAGCTTAGTCCCAGCTCGGGGGTGAACCACTGTTGAGCTGATGAGCAGTGTGGTATAAGGCTAGGAGGTTCATGGAAGGCCTGCACTTGGTTGGTGGATTCTACCACTATTAAAAGATAAGTACCTGATTATGTTTTAATCATGTTTTGCATGACTCTACTGCTTATGATATCATGATTTCCATTGTGTATATGAATTAATCTGAAAAGCTAATTGCTTGCTGATTATGGCAGTAATTCATATGAATACTCTATGTTGAATGTGTTTATTGTTTAAATGCATGTGGGTTAAATAAAATCGGTATGAGTTATGTACAAAATGGTGTTATAGTTTTCTTTTAAGAGCGATTAAACCTTAGTAGCAGAAAATGTGTGCTATAGTTTGGTATCATAGGCAAGGTTTCGACACTGAGCCTAGATGGGCCAGTGGAGCGGTCTTTAGACCGAGAATGCGAAGGGAAATTGGGTCTGGAAGGCCAATTTCGGTCCCTAGTTTGCTCCAAAATGTCAAGGAGGTACTTGAAAAGTTTTAAGCTCGGGAATTTTAGCGGCGTGTAATACAACAGTCGAGGTGGTCTATGGCCACGGGAAAATAGGACTCCACACTAGTAGCGTTAGAACCCTAGGATCTTCTCATGAGGGAAGGTGGACCCTCGTGACTGTTGGATCTGGAGAGGATGCGCAGGGTTTAAATCCATTTTTGAAATTGCATAGGAGTGTGGAAATCACGATACGCAAAATCCTGAAACAATCTACACCGTAGATCGTGGGGAGAAGAACTTGACCATTAGATCAAGTAGTTTAATAGACATTGATTTCAGGATTTCGGCAAATAGAAGTTCAATATGTGTGGATGCATGAACTTCCGATGCCGAAACCCCGAAACACCAAAAGGATGTGCACCGTAGATCTGAGAAAGATCTGACCGTTGGATTTTACTAGGAAGGGACGTGGACACATGGAGATGTACCACGTGCCAGTGAGTCGAGGAGACAGGCGAGAGTGGTGGGAACCGATGACATCATTAAAAGTGACGTGGACCCTCCTGAATGTACCACATGCCACGGTGGTGAAGGACGACAACTATGCTGTGGGCCCGGAGAATAAAGTAACGTGCGATTTCGGGAACTCATGGGATAAGGGCATGGGAGCTCGACATTGAGACTCGCGAAGTCACGAAGTAGCGAGAACGAGAGGAGAAAATTCAACATCGCTTCTCGGGGTTTCATGAAAGGGAGGCACCAGGGTTGGATGCCACAACTCACGAGGTGCGAATAGTGAAGGGTACTAGCACTTATCCCTAGACTATGGTCATGCATAGCAGACGCTAGCGAGGAGGGAGCCATACCCGTGTCGCATCTCGGGTATCGGCGATTAGAGGAAATGAGTCGAGGGTCTTCGACTCATGAACTCGCAAGATCGCAAGTTGCAAAAGGGTGACTCTGGTTATGAATATCTAACTGTGGGATCTTCGTGGACCAAAACCCGAAGTCTTGAAATCCCGAAGTGCCAAAAATGAAAGTTTCAGAAACACAAAAAATTGCAGAACCAAACGAGAGCTCAGAAAACTTAATTGAATCCAAATGTCTTTCGTTCTTGTTCGTATTAGCTTATAAATGTTACAGATTGTTCCAAAGGAGAAATGTCCTGACAAACTTCGAATTTAATTGCACAGTGTGTGTGTAGAGTTCAACAGAGCTCAGGATTCCAGTTAACCAACATCGAGTATGGAATGGTAAAAGGTGATGATTGCCTCCGAAGCAGGAGGCGAATGGGAAGGAAAGGATGTCATTTTGGGAGTGGAAGGATCGAACTCCAATGGGAATGGGAAATAGATGGATAAGGAAGAACATATGATGCAACTCATCGAAATATTGTAGAAAGATGCCCAGGCTCGCCTAGCTGATAGCCGAAAGCTCATGAAAATTAGGGATCGGCAGGGTGAATTCAACTTAAAAATGTTGAAGAGCCTAGAAAGAATAGAAAAGAAATTGGAAAAAGGGAGTGACACAAGCAGATCAAGAAGTGTCAGAACCCCTAAGGGGAGAAGGAGATCGAGGAGTGGTAACAGACATTACCATCTCTCCCCGAAGCATTCTGGCAAGGAGACACACAGTAGTTCAAGCCCGTCCCCTACTAGAAAACATAGAAAATATGGAAAGGATGAATTGAAAGGGGAGATGAACAAGATTAAGCCTCCAACATTCGATGGAGAGCATAAGAAGGAAGAAGATGCTGAGACCTAGTTTCTTGGCATGAAGAAATACTTCCAACTGCAGAATTATTCTGTCCATGCAGAAGGAAGAATTGCAATGTATCAACTGAAAGGAAAAGCATCCATGTGGTGGGATCAGTTTGTGCAGGTGCAACACATCAGAGAGAAAGAAGTCACTTGGAAGGAATTTAAGAGGTATTTCAAGAAGAAATACCTGACTAAAAGGTATTATGACAGAAAAATGAAGGAGTTCTTTGAACTCAAGTTGGGCAGCATGACCATTGATGAGTATGAACAAAGTTTTCTGGAACTACTAAAGTATGTTCCATTCATCAAAGACGAGGCTATCAAGATTCAGAGGTATCTGAGTGGACTACCACCTTCCATTGGTGACAAGATTCAATATGATGATCCTAATACTATGGAAGAAACAATAAGAAGGGCAAAATTCTTATATGAACAACAAAGAGAAAAGCCTACCTTTCGGAAGGCTTGGGATGACCAGAAGAGGTTTAAGAAAGAATAGAGGCAGAAGAGAAACAGACCTCCCTTTTTCAAGAATGGCCCTGGGGAATAGTCATCCTTTAGAGACCCTGTTATCACCCCATAAATTATGGGAATCAACTTATGACTTGGATATTATCTGTATCTGGTGATCTTGTTGACAAATGATATTTCATTTCTTCAAATAATTTGTAAAGAAAAAAGAAAGAAAAAAGGAAAAAGGAAAAGGAAAAAAGAGAAAAGGAAAAAAGAAAAAAAGAAAAAAGAAAAAAAGAAAAGAAAAGAGGGCATAAAAGAATGGAAACAAAAGCCCCATGCAATAATAACAACTTGGTCATACCTTTCAAGCATGACCAAGTTCTTTTAAATGTTCAATGTTGATAGGATAGTGAATGCATCTGATCAGACCATCTAATCCTGGTCAGATAGCCCATAGGTTAGAACTAGTGAATACATTTGACCAGACCATCTAATCCTGGTCAGATAGCCCCCAGGATAGGATTAGTGAATAAGTCTGACCAGACTGTCTAATCCTGGTCAGACAACCCTTAGGGAGAATAAAATCTTAACCCAACAGTCTAACCTGGGTTATTTT